>JALIZH010020947.1:0-32105 GCA_030522465.1 Rhipicephalus appendiculatus
TCATGCAGTACATAATTCGACCGGCTCCGAAATCTCAAAGCTGAAACACCGGATCAAAGGGAGGTCATATTATCACATTATATGCAGGCTTACCAAGCGTGGAAACGTGCCACGATTGAAGCGATTGCATCCGTCGCCTCTGTGCATAGTTTTTGCGAAACCAAGCGGAATTTATGCCTTTCGCTCTTGATAACCAGGGTTACAAGAACTGAAAAAGAGGTCCATGCCAAGTTGGAGGGACCGTGGGCCTCGTCAGGCCGTTTCGTGGCTTTTAGCTCACGGCCCTCAACATCTGTATTTTTCGGTGTCTGATGTTGAAACCAAAAAGATTCTGATTCTTAATCTGATCCTCAACAGAGTTATTTGCTTCTGAGGATTGGACTTCACAGACCACAGTGATTTGATAGGGAAAGCTCACTACTTTCTGATAGCAAATCGCTTATCACACTTTAAATTGTTCTTCCTTCATCATTAATAATTGAAGGGGTTTAACGTCGGAAAACCACAATATGATGGTGAGAGGCGCCGTAGTGGGAGTCCTATGAAACTTGGACCAGCTGGGGTTGTTAAACGTGACCTAAATCTGAGCACACGAGCGCCTAGTCTTTGCCAAGCTTGCACTGGCATGACGCCATAAAAATGCTCGAAATGGTTCATGTCTAATTTGTATCGTCCGCTAGCCGAACCATGCAGATTTTACATGCGGCATTTTCAAGAAAGACTGATACACAAAAGGGCAAACACGGATGTTGCATCTGTAAAATAATAGAATAAGCGTTTAATTAAGCAACAGGACAAGGACGAATAGGCAAAGGAATAGTTAGGAAAAATCTGGCAAGGGTTTGAGCATGTAGGGAAGGGTGTTTTGAGTTCTACTAACGTGAAACCTGAGGCGGGACGGAGCATGCAGTGTTTCGACAGATATTTCTTTCATTAGGCACTACTGGTTCCAAAACCTGAAACTGGGCTGGTAGGGAAGGGTGTTTCCTCTCCACTAACGTCGTCAGAAAACTGCGTCGGAATGCAGCTTACCCTAAGGTGCCCCTCCTTCTTCTTCTTCCCTACAAGCCCGGTGTCAGATCCCTATGGTATGTAGGGAAGGGTGTTTCCGCTCTACTAACGTCGTCGGCTACTTTTTTGGGCTAACGGTTGCCTTCTTCAGTTTTAATGGACCGGTGGCGAGTAGTGGGATTTACCCGCTGTGGCGCGTGCCCGTTTTTATGATGACTACATGACACACCATGACGACAGGAGACGCCGCCAAGCCTAGCCCCTAAGGTGTCTCGTACCTAAAATGCGTGACGTAAGAACAACATGTACCAGAGCTTTAAGTACGCGCTACGCTGGCGACGAAGGAAGGAAATCAAGGACGGTAAAAGTAACAATTAAGGATCAATAAAGTATTACAGCCAGAAGGAGTTATTGAGGGCCTAGTTGGTGCACACTGCCGAGAATTAGCGCAAGAAAACAGAACACACAAGAAATACACACAAGGGACAAGCGCTTGTCCCATGTGTGCCTTTTTTGTGTGATGCATTTTCTTGCGCTCAGTAATTCTCTTCAGTATTAAGGCGAAAGCCTTTAATGTTTCATGCTCACGTCCGTCCGGTGTCCGTCCGTCCGGTGTCCATCCGTCCGGTGTCCGTCCGGCGTCCGTCCGTCCGTCCGGCGGTGGTGGTGATGGTTGTGGTGTGCTTCCTGACCACCATTACTGCGCATGCGCAAACCCTCCCCACGCACCTCCTCTCCTACGCTCCCCCTCTCTCTCCTCTAGGTATCCCTCCAGGTGGTGTTGATCCCTCCCGGCCAGTGATGTTCCGTCCTGGACAGAAGAATTCCCTTTCCGAGGCCCGAAAATTCCCTATTTCCGGCATTTTTTCCCCGCATACATCGCCAAAAATCCCCGCGTATTTCCCTGCACAAAAAAAAAAGTTTATATATACAGTGAAACCTCGGTGATACGAACACAGCTCATACGAATTTCGGGGTGATACGAATTTTTCTTTTGGTCCCGGCCACGGTACATTGGCCTGCAATGTGATGGAGTACGGTTGTTGCGAACCGATTTTCTCCCCGCGACGTTTCATACGAACGTACGCTACCACCCAGGTGCGAAGAGGTGCTGTCCGCGCTGTCGTGGAAGACGCGCCAAGCACGAGCGAGCGCGAGAACGCAAGCGCGGGCATGCGCGCCGTAGCGCGAAATCGTCCGAATCACGGTGTGAGAAAAATACTTTTCTTACGGTCGCAATAAACCTTATGAGACGCATCAGGGCCTCCGAGACTGTATGTGCGAATCTTTGAGGTTCTAATGTGCCTCCGTGTGCCTTCGCATTTTGATTACAGAAGGCATTGGCGCCATGCTTCTTTTAAAGACGATAGTCTTTCTTGGGATACTTAAGCGCAAAAATTTTGGTCTGTATGTCTGTCCTGTCTGTTTGTCTGTCGGTAACCCGATTCAGCTTCTCGGCCAAAGTTTAACTTCTTTCTGAACGCCCAGCCATCTTGAACTGGTGTTCACGTTCATATTTGTGAACATATTCGATCAAAAAGCAAATACTACGCATTATTGAGGCACAACATTAATATGTAAGCGTCAGGACGTGTGTTCTTTATTAGAAAATACATAGGTACGCAATTCTAAAGACCCTAGTGTTTTTTAGGCTGTCTCAGGCAAGGCAAAACATAGCAGTACGGCCGGCACAAGACTATCGTCTTTCGACGACATTTGCAGCGAAGCACGCAGATACGCGGCCAATTTTTTTCTCTAACGCGTCGACGCGGGCTGCTGTCGTTGTATTGTGTTTACACGTGCCTGCCTCGTGCACCAGACATCCTATGAAAGGTGGACGAGGACCGAAGAAGGCGAGGATGGTCTTGGCGAAGGAGTCACGCCTCACAACGTCAATATGCGCGACTGTTGAGGTCGCACTTGTGCGGGCACGGCCGTAAATCTCCCAAAAAAAACATCCCCAACACTTCTGCGATAAGAAAATCATAACATAGGCCGGTGGTTCTGAAATTTGGGGCCTTGATCTATCGTGTCAAAGCGCATTTTCCGTTACTTTCGCCGCAGTACTCCGGTCTCATGCGAAAAAGCATACTAAAATTTGGAAGGGGCCACTGCGGTCGCGGGTCACAACGCACCTGGTTCATTAATTAAACACTTGCGTACGGGCAGTATATTTAAGAGTGCTCGAATGATTGCCGACATCTCAAAACTTAACTGACATTCATTCAGAGTTCTTCCTGACGTTGCTGCGGCCCTGAAAAATAGTAAATGAAAATGTAGGCCAGCTTTCTTTTGTCGCATGCTAATTTTCCATGTTTTCTGGTGATACGAATTTCGGATGATACGAATATTTTTGGTGGTCCCGTGAGATTCGTATCACCGAGGTTTCACTGTGTATATATATATATATATATATATATATATATATATATATATAGTGTTCGACGTGTCTCAGGCTCTTCCCATCGCTTTGGACAGCTACTGGTAGGTAGCAGCACCATGTCGCTTTAGCGAAGCGTAGGAAATATCCGCTTTTTCGTTCATACCGTTGCATGGTCAGCGCAGCGTAATAAACTCTGCGGTATTTAGCATTAAGTATCTATGGATTTTCTAAATAAATACACACACTGCGAATACGTACGTATTGATATTGCGCCTCAAATATGCGTAATATTTGCTTTTTGATTGACAATGTTCATAAGTATGAACAGATTCACCAGATCAAGATGGGCAGGCTTTGAGCACGGGCTTAAATTTTCGCCAGGCAGCTGAATCGCTGGCCACACAAACCAGCAGTCAGTCAAATCAATGTCATCAATGTTTCTGCGTTGAATTATCCCAAGAAAGACTATGGTCTTTAAAAACTAACCTTAGAGGCTGTGGTTTGGCGCGCTACATGCGCCAGAAACGATTGCGACATGCGAAAGCCTCATGTCAACAGTCTTTTGATCATTATAAAAAAAAAAATTTCGCCTCCCCTCAAAATTCCCTGCAATATCACGAAGATTCCCTTTTTCCCTTTCGTCCAAAATGACTGTCGAAAATTCCCTGAAAAAGGGAAAATTCCCTGCACGGAACATCACTGCTCCCGGCCGCTGCGTTTACGCACCCATTGCGCATGCGCCTCCCCTCCCCCCTCTCTCTCCTACGCTCCCCTCTCTCTCCTCTAGGCACCCCTCCCGCGGTGTTTACTCCCCCCATTGCGCATGCGCGTCCCCTGCCCCCTCTCTCTCCTCTCCTACGCTGCCCCCTCTCTCTCCTCTAAGCATCCCTCGCCGCGGCGTCCACACCCTCACTGCGCATGCTCGTCCCCTCCCCCATCTCTCTCATCTAGGCATCCCTCCCGCGGCGCTTACACCCCCCAATGCGCATGCGCGTCCCCTCCCCCCTCTCTCCTTTCCTACGCTTCCCCCTCTCTCGCCTCGCAACGCCGACGCAGGCAGCGTCTGCTAGCGAGTTTCTTGATTGAAAAACCGACTGCTCGCGCTGCACAACCGTTCACTGGCCACTCCGTATATATGGCAATGGATTTTGACCTGCCAGGTGGTGCCGGTGGGAGATTTCTTCTGTGCGTTGCCGAACGATAAAAATTCGCAGCGTGCGCGTTAACTAAAAGCGGACTGCGGGTATCTGTGTCCAATCGGAGTCTTCTGTCTCTCATTGCCCATTAGCAGCGATTGGCATGTTCTAGTAGGAAACACCGGTCCATCACTGCGTGATTGCGCCTCCCCAGATTTCTCTCCTGCGCAACGCCGCGATGAGCGCCAGCGTCAACGCCGCCGCCAGTGTAAGCGGCGGCGTTGACGCTACAATGGCGAAGACATGACAAAGTCAGTGGAATGGTCACATGCTTTCGCCGAACACACTTTGGAATGTACAAAGCGTCCTTCAATTTTTTACAGCCAGTAGCGTAGCCAGAATTTTTTCCGGGGGGAAGCGGGGAGCGGAGGGGGGGGGGGGGGGTCGCTCGCCCATCCTTTACGTATGTTCTTGCGTGCGTTTGTATGTGTGCGTGTAGAGACATATAAAAAACATAGCTGATCCCTCCGTCATAGGAATCGGTATAACACGAAAGTGAAACGCGTCTTCGCAGGAGTAGTGCTAGCGA
Organism: Rhipicephalus appendiculatus; assembly: GCA_030522465.1. Taxonomy (NCBI): domain Eukaryota; kingdom Metazoa; phylum Arthropoda; class Arachnida; order Ixodida; family Ixodidae; genus Rhipicephalus; species Rhipicephalus appendiculatus. Next base: position 5,120 of record JALIZH010020947.1, read on the forward strand.
TATATGAGAGCTTGTACAATGTATATTGGTGTTTGACAGCTATAGCACCGTTTGACGTGGACCCACCCACGTTGACGCCTAGTGGCAAATCTCCATCGCGACGACTAACGCCCATGGTCATGAATTAACCGCTGTTGTAGCTGAAGTTGTCAACATGATATACCTGGACACAGCGTACCCAGCGCAAGGACACCAACAAGCACGTAATGAACACTAGCACTCGATATGCGTGTCTTCAAAGAGAAGTGGTACGTTGTGCGCTCCTGAGTATTAAGATAACCTACTCCTTCGCTCATGCATACACCACCACGCTGTGCTTCAACAACGCGGGAGGCAGAGGTTCGTAGCTTGAGCCGCGAGCGCGCGCAGGCGTTCTGTCCGGCTGGTCTCTGTCTCGCTCCACCAAGGCACGACATTCGCCCGTCGACATCGCTGCCTTGCGGCCGCGCTCACTGCAGCAGTTTCATTAATCGGTGCTATCGCGCCCGAAGTAGACGTCCGCGAAACAACGTTGGTACATGTGGAGGATGCACTACTCCGACAAAGAGCCGTCACACGCTAACGCGAAGCTAAAGGCAAAGAGCATAACTACATCGGCGACTCTCCGATGCTAGCGCGGCCAATGTTTTTCACTGCTATCGAGACGCAGCTAAAGCATGGCCTCCGAGACTAATCGTTCGCTATCAGCGCTAGTAAGTGTCGTGCCGCATTACTTCTCTTCCCCGCTCACAGGCGGTGACACCGACCCGCCACACCAACAGAGAGCACCGTGCGAGAGAGAATGTGTGAGAGATGTAAGGCGCGTTTGTAGAGAACCTTGCAACTGCTTCGATAGCTGAGTCGGTAAGAAACCGGGTGCCCTTCGTCGCGGGCTAAAATAAAAGTCAGAGGTTCGATTTCCGACGGGGGAACATTTTCATCATAATTTTCCTTTCTCATTTGGTAGCGTTAATTATACAAACGTCATATCCGTAACGGATACGCTTGGTGGACCCCGGCATAAAACACTTTCGTGTTAAAAAAAAAAAAAACTAAGAAATATCAAGGGGGGTCTCGAATCCCCCATCCCCTCCCCCTTCCTGTGCCAGTGATTAAAGCACTCGTTATTCACCCCCAGCTGTTGATTAGATAAGCTAGAGTTAATATGATATCGTGTGGACGAGCGCCCCCCACTACTGGCGCACAGTAGCATTATTAAATTGAACAATAATTTGAAGATATTTATCGACCAGTATATCAATTATTGCTTACGTAGAAGAGTCGATGCCGTGTCGCAGGATATTCTGGACGACTTCGGCAGACAACGACGGGCTGAAAGTGACGGAAGGCTGCTTTAGCTTCTAACGTCTCTCCGTACTCAAACATACGGGTATACCCGCCCTGTTGGTCAAACGCTAACTGCTAAAGCAGCCGAGGTGTCCCTAAGCGGACACCAGTTGCCGGCCCTCGTCGATCTAAGACCGTTCAGTTCAATAACTTTGCGTGAAAGCAGTGTGAAAGAGTTAGGAAGAAAAGTTGTGCACCATGTTGTACACTGCAACTATCCAAAGCGAAATCCTGCTATACACTCGATGATGCATTATACCGTTAAATCCTTATATATCGAAGTCGCGAAAATTGGGAATTATTCCCATATAGTGTACAATTTGATGTAAAACTTTTCGATAAGTGTACCGTATTTTTGGTACCAATTTCGGTGAGCAAGTTGGCTTGACGGCACTGCTTAACGATAATGCAAAGAAGACGGCTTCATGGTGATGCGCGGTAATTTTTGCGATGGTTTTAAATGCGAATGCATTTTTTAGTCGGGCTATGTCAGGTATCCGGCATTGTGCGGCGTTGTCTGGCGACGGTGTCCGTGCGCCGGCAGGTGTTATCTCTCCGCTCTCACTCCCTCTCCCATAGCAACAGCTGCGGGCGCGCGCGCTTATCCTCGCTCCCCTAGCAACCGCAGCAGGTGGTGCGGGCGGAGTAGCGGAGAGTGAGTGGAGAGGAGGAGCGCGCTCTGGTGCGTGAGGGCGCTCGCATCGCGGGAGCTCCGCCGAGCTCCCGCGATATAAAAAAAAGTCACCGCCCAAGCACTCCGTACAAATGGTTAACCAGCGAAGCTGAAATGTGCGGCCCCAGTGTTTAGCAGTGGGTTCAATCCGACGCTGCACTGAAGCCTTCCACAATTATCGTTGCCATGTTGTGGTCGAACCACAGGCGGTCACAGACGTCGCAGCCGAAGCTAAAGTGCCGCTGGAGAAACTCTCGCCCAAAGCGGGTGTTCGCCCCGGCGAACGCGCTCCCGGAATCACGTCGACGCTGTTCTGCGCGCAACGCCGTTTCTTCGGCGCGCCAGAGGGCGCGCCGTGGCTGCAAGCGTTTGACCTTGCAAGCGTCGTACCCAAGCTCGCTCGCCAATGGCGCGAGAGCTTGAGTACGACGCTCAGAACGACGTAACTGATAGCACAGCCAATGGAGACCGCTCGTGACACAGATGCCGAGCGGTTTTTTCGTTTCTCCTAGCCATATACAGCTTTCGCTGTAAAAAACAGGCGCTGCGCCATGCTCCCGACCGGGCTGCAGAAATTAGGCGCCTTTTTTCTTCTTCGAACCACAACCACCATATATAAATGGAGTGAAGCGCGCGCGAAATGCATTCGCATTTCCTCACGATTTCCCTTCGGGGGAGGTGGGGGCATTTTTTTTAAGTACGGAGAACTTTAGTGGGCCGGGCTGTCGTATGCGGTCGTGTGCTGTAGTATGCTGTAGTACGCTGCCGTCGTCGCTTGGTGTAACGCTCCATGCGTAACATATTGAGCGCACGCTCACGCCAAGGAGAAGTTTTCTTCCTCTTGTTCTTCGAGCGCCCTCACGATGATCACTTGTCATCATCAGGAAACAAAAACAACTTGTGCGCTTGGCGTAACGCAGGCGAAACCACGGATAAAAGTACAGAAAAAAAAGAGGAAGCAAGTGCGAAATAGAAAGAGAAAGAATAGAAAGAAAAAGAACGAGAAAGAGAAAGACAGATAAATCAAGAAGAAATAAACACAAATAAAGAGAGAAAAAAAATGACCCCCCCCCCCCCCAAAAAAAAAAAAAAAAGAAACTGAAAAGGACAAAAGGAATGAAAGAGAGGAGGAGCGAAAAAAGAAAACAGAAGAGAAACAAAGAAGGCTGCCCAGCTGCGCACTTCCTTCCGACTTGGCACCCCTTGTGCGATGCTGCCTTATTTTTCTTTTTTTTCTCGCAGCTTCTGGTCTGATACGCTGGTTGATGAAGGGTAGGGTTATAGGCGTCAGAATGCGGTGTGGACGTAAACAGCTGAACATCTCCACAAGCCAGCGCGCGCTCGTCGGAGTCCGGAAGTACGGCTCGGCTCTAGTATCGGCGTTGTTCTTCGATATCTCACTAAGCGCGCTACCCGAGAGACGTGATCGACTTTCTTTGACAACAATTTAGTGAACCTTGATGTTTTGTGTGGACATATCAACTGCGTAACTGGTGTTCTGTCAACTTTTGTGTTGCGTGAACACATCTTTGTATTGAAGAACTTGGACTGATTGCGTGAGTGTTCTACTGTGCGCCTTTGTATAGCCTTGAGTTTGTTTTCTACTTTGCGACGACAAGTATTGTGCAAGAAAAGAGTAGTAGCCGGCGCCAAACGTTGGCACCAAGCTTTCCTTACATTGAATTAATTAAAAAAAGAAGTGTGCTTCTTGAGATGCTGTAAGCGGCGGCGACGAGAGACTTCGTTTCTCCATGTTTCACTTCGCCTGCTTTGCGGAGAACTGCAGGCACTTCTGTTGCATGGCAGCCATCGTGTCAACAATGCCAGAAGAGAATCACGGAAGCGATCGCGACAGGATGGCGGGTGTGACGATGAGAAATCACGGTAGAATGCGGTAGCGTACGAAGCGGCAGCACAGCCGAGACATAGCACGAAATATACGCCGGTAGTTTGTAGCTGCGCCGCGCGGTAACCTCCAACCACGTCACTCGCGCTCTCAGCTGCACGCGGGAAAGTCCCCTTCGGTGAGTAAAAAGTAAACTCTTTCGAAGGAGAACAAAGCTTTTGAAGGGAGGGTGGGGAAGGGGGCTGCTGATTTTCGATGTATGAAGTGTCCCAGCTACTACTGTTCCATGTAGCCATATATTTTTCTGTGCACTGCCGGTACAACATTGTGTGTTCGAAAGTATAGTTCGATATATAGCAGAGGGTATGTGGAAGAGGCGTATTAGGAAGCTTATACATAAACTTTATTCACAATAAACATTTTGTCATTATTATTATTATTATTATTATTATTATTATTACTATTATTATTATTATTATTATTATTATTATTATTATTATTATTATTATTATTATTATTATTATTATCACGGTCAGAGCGCTCGAAGGCTGCCTTACCTCCGCCGCGAAAAGTCTGCTTTTATAAAACTCCGGGTATGACCCACGTTTTTCAGTGACATAGATATCCCCCCATAAAATCTGCATCAGCAAGAGGCTAACAGCTTCGGTGTAATGTCTTGCGCCAGAAAACTATCTAAGACGCGATGCAGGGCAGTCACATAGCGCTGGATCAGCAATTCGCTCTTCCGTGTGCCGGCCGAACTGCGCCGAACAAGCAAGCTACGACCAAAAACTACCGGGTACCAAGCCCCAAAGATGTGCCCCACAGCCAGGGCTGGGCAGTATCGAAGATACATGTATCTTAGATACTATTTTAGATACTCTTTGGGTATCTTGTATCTGTATCACGATACGTCTGGCAAAACGAGTATCTGTATCTGTATTTCCGATACATTCAATAATGTATCGTATATCTTAAGATACAAGATACTACTATAGAAACGCCACCCTGCGAAACAACAAACGTCAGCTGAACTGTGCTGCTCAACATGATACTGCTGCCACTACGCCACCTCAATAAAGCTAACGACAGTGATATTACTTTGTCTTTTTGCCAGAGTGCTCCAGTGAGCATAAGAAATAAGGTCTATACGCGTCTCTACTGGTGGAGCAAAGTCACGTGATGGAGTTCGAGCCATCTCGACAAAAACAAGCGCGTGAACGTTTACGTGTAGCCGACCTTTTGTTTCTACGTCTTTTCTTTCGTTTTAGACCATGAACCTTGTTTGTAGCCCCAGTACCGTGCTGCGTACTTCAATGCGTGCGGCGTCTTTCGCTCAAATTAGGATGCGGCTATAGCGTCGTTGTCGAAGTTTGTCTTGCGTGGTGCTTCGTTGCAAAGTATTCGTTGTGTGGTGTTTCGTTGCTTCGTTGAAAAGTGGAGGTTCGGTCCCTGCCCAGGGTTGCCAGATTTGGCTACTTTACGCCAAATTGGCTACTTTTAAAAGGCCGCGGCGACAAAAAAGTGACGGTGGCTACTTGGCTACTTTTTGGCTAGTATTCTGGCACTAGCATCAACAGTTAATATACGCTAAAACCTAGCGCAACTATAAAAAAATGAATGTTCATTCGCACTGCCGGCTGCGCCTCCCTCGGTGTAATGGCTTTTGTGTACTCTGCATACCGCAAGCAATTACGTGCGCCCGAAACGCATCACGGCCGCCATGCTTTTCACATTATTAATGGAACTCCTCTAGGTTAGGCAGCACTGTAAAGTAGCTGGCGGGGGACTCGTTCATGCTTCCTATCCGCTATCCGCCTCTTGCGCTACTGCTTTGAGCTGTACAGGTGGCGCCACCAACGACGAACGTTGGCGAAAAGTGGATGTGCGCGGCTCGTAGAAGCCTTGCGCAATTCGCAGGCATCTCATTGTTTTTGCGGGCATTTTTCAATCTGGTTTGCTATTTGCACTGTCGACGCTGCTGCAGTAGTCAGCCATGACTTTTCTTACGTCGACTGTTCTATTTTATTTATTCGAAAATGACAGGCTTGTTTTTTATTTCTGTGTGCCAGCGCGATGCACTGCATGCGTTTCTTATGTGCATGCATCTAAGTTGTTTGCGTGATCTGTTAACACAGACGAAATATACATCAGGCGCTAATCCTATACAAGACATTGCTGACGGCACAATGAAACTCCTTGAAGCGGAGCGAGTGTTTTCTGCTGTGGCTCTCTCAAAAAGCGACTTAAGGAATAGAATGTCGCACGAACTTCTCGTCGCGATCATCTGGATCAGATTTGGACTACGTCTGAAAGGGGTTACGAGCTCTACATTTAGTGCCGCGGGGCATGCTGGGAAAAGTGAACCCGATATGTACACTTGACTGTCACTGCAGCATTAATTGCCAATTTTCTAGTCTTAATGCCTCCTCCAGGAAGTACCCTGGTCTTTTTCTTTTTACTCTATTGCGATGTGATAAACATTGCTGTGACGTACATTTTTTATATATTTAGGTGTCAGAACACGGTGATAAATCAGCTAAACTGAAATCACGTTTGGCTACTTTTTCTGGCTCCAAAATAAAGTAACGGCTGCCAGTTGGCTACTGTACTGGCTACTTTGCTTAATTTTGTGGCTGTTTTTCTCTTCGAGGATCTGGCAACCCCTGTCCCTGCCAGTGGCAAGTTATCTTTTCGTGCACTTTTCTTTGTTCACATTTACATTACAATTACTTCTAACAACAACCCCTATACTTTCCTTGGTATCTTTGTCTGTTAGTTCTAATTAATTTTGCGTTTTAGAGGGCATTCTAAAACGACAGATCTGACTTTTTGTGGAAAGGTACACGCTACGTAGTGATTTTTCCGGCGTTTAAAGAACGCCGGAGATATATGACCACGTTACTGCGCTCGTGCGCTATTGTGCTGCAGCGCTCTCAGACGTGCTTCGAGCGGACCGCGGCGAAATGAGTGGCCGTGGCTTAGGTATCGGCTCCACAGCGCGTCACCATTTCTGACCGCCACACACGGCAAAGAAACACCATCGCCCCTGACAAGCGACAGGCTGACGGTCCGCGCGCCAGTTGTTTCGCTCGATGAGTGTTTAAGAGCGCTGCAGTACGATAGCGCATGAGCGCTGTCACGTGGTTTTATTTAATATTTCGTGTGCTTTCTTTAAAAGCCGAAAAATATTCACCATGCAGCATGTACGCCGCCAAAAAACAATTGCATCGGTCGTTTTTAAATGCGTTCTACAATGTTAATACAGCCATTCTGCCCTAAAGTGAATATTGAAAATGTTGCATAATTGGCCACAGTTAATCAACCAACTAAGCGCAATACAAAAATACCATAACGAGTGCCACATGACGGTAAACCAATGCCATTGGTTTCATTCAGTGACGGTTAAACACCGTTTTCTTTTTTTTTATATTTAGTTCTACTTACGTGAAACATCCTGTATAATTGACTTAGTCATTTTTTTTATTGCAGAACTGCCTTGCTATTTGACTTAGGTGTATTCGGTTTCCTTTTTTAGGTCCCTGTAAAGTCCTTTTTTGTGTTACAAAAAAGCCGGTAAGCAGGCTAGAAGTTTCAATAGTGTGAATAGAACTTAAAGTGGCTGTTTGGGCTAGTTGGTTGTGCATACTCAAGGTTAACAGCGCGAAAATAACACATGGCGGACAGAAAAAAGACGGGACAAGCGCTGCCCCGTCTTTTTACTGTCCGCCGTGTGTTATTTTCGCGCTGTTCACCTTAAGCGTGAATAGAAGTGATATCCTGCGACGCTTTTTGCTGCTTACAACACATCTGGGAAGCTTCTGCGTGGCAGAAGTTATCTCAGAGAGGAAATGGTAAAACACGGGAGGTTAATGAATATGCTACTAACAAAAAGTTTACGCAAGTTGATAGGTAGAATATGAAAAATCACTGCAGTTTTATGTCCGCAGTGAACTGTGATCGCTGACTCGGTAGTTATAGTCTTCACATGATGATTCACAAGAAATATCGCTACCAGCGTTATTGCTGCCCTGCAGCTGCCGGGTGACGCGCTACTACGAAAAATGGTAATACGCTTACGGACAAGGTAAGACTCTGCACCGGTATTTGTGTCATCTTGCGCAGGCTTCTGTTTGAAGTTCTTGCAATTAGTGGCAACTCGCCAGCTCGTCGCAAAGTAGAGCAGCGACACCCATCAAATGCAAAAGTGTCAAGTAAACAAAGGCCAATAACTTGCTTCAGAATGAAACTAATATACATTAAGCAAGAAAAACATAACTTTTGGGATTCAAGCAGATATTTCATTAAAATAAACAAAGTTGGTCACAGTTAAGACATTTTCAAGCAAACACTTCTGTACATAGGTATTTGAGGCGTAATTATATAGATCTAAATAGCAAATTTTCACCTGTATCGAAGTATCTTAAGATACAATTGGGAAGTATCGTATCGGATACATTCATTCCGGAAGTATCTTGCATCTGTATCTCCGAAACTTCTTAGCCGAGTATCTTGTATCGTATCGCGATACAATTTCAAAGTATCTTTGCCCAGCCCTGCCCACAGCACATGCGCGTCCTTTCCCCCTCCCTCCTCTAGGAATCCTCTACTCTACGGAGCGGCTCCGGTGTCCCACAGCGCATGCGCGTCCTCTCCCCCCTCTCTCCTCTAGGAATCCTCTACTCTACGGAGCGGCTCCCGCGTCCCACACCCCCCACAGCGCATGCACGTCCCCTGCCCCTCTCTCTCCTCTCCTACGGTCCCCCCCCCGTCCTTTCCTCTAGGAATCCTCTATAGAGCGGCGCGCACGACAGGTGGTGTGACAGCTGCATACTCCGCTGGGGGGCGCCACGGTAGTTCCGCGGTATGAAAATGACGGAGCGCGCGCGCCTCATTCTCTCTCCTGTGCAGCGCCGCGATGAGCGCCCGGACGACTGCCGTGAAATGAGAGCGGCGACGTTCCTCCCCACTCAAGCTAATTATCTCCCCGCTGCTTCGCATCCACGCATGGTTCCCTTTAGCGGGAGATGGGGAATTTTTTTTTGTGAGGCCCCTTACTTGCCACATATATGACCCGCTTTAAAGAGACACTGGTATTAGACTATTGTGACGATGTGACGGGGCATTCGCTCTGAGCTGTACCTCTCGCAATCATTCTCCATAGTGTAAATAAACGCGTTCCATCGTCACAATTGTGGTGGAGGTGCGGGGTAAGCCAGCTACAGCCAAGCGAGACCGGAGGGCAACCGTCTACTAACGACGGAACCGCAACAGTACGAGCTTCGCCGCAGCCGTCGACTAGCGGGCTCGGCACCACAGAGATGGGCTCGGACGGAGACATCCAGCAGCTGTCCTCGAGAGCTCCGCCTTACCACTACAGAGAGCCAGTGCCGCCTCGTTCTCGTGCTCTTCATCCGCCCACCGAAAGCATGTTTCACTATCATTATACTCCCGTCGCAGAGTTCTGGGAGTAAAAAGAATGTTAGCCTGTTTCTTTAAAGAGGGTCATACATGGCAAGTCAGCGCTCCCTGAAAAGAGCGACACATTCTCTTTTCTTTTTTTTCCTTACAGCGTGCTCCACAGTCGGTGAAGGCAGCATGTTAACCACAATAATGATTTGGTGAGGTTAACGTCATGTTTATTTTTATTTTAGGTAACCAATATATTTTTTTTCGCCGCACAACCCTTAGAATTGGAGTATTCGATGTATAACATAAGCCTCAAGTTCTGCACACCAAGCCACTTAAAACCGAACAGAGCAGAACAAATAGCAATAATAAAATGTCGAAAAAATACACAATTACACAGTAAGAGTCTTTTTTTTTCGATTTACATACACTGCCGTCTCCTCGCAAGACATTGCAGGGGTGGGTACAGCAGTTGCTTGCAAGTCATGCTTAACATAAAAAAAATGAGCGTTCAAATTAACGCTATAGTGCGTGAATCAACAAGCAAATAAAAAAGCAAGTTATACAAATGCGCGTATAACAAATCAATATTGCATCATATAACGCATGTGAAATGGTAGAGAAAAAGGCACAAATATACAAAAAGCCCACAACACATTTAGAACTCGTGAGGTCAACGACGATGAATTTCTTCCGCAAATTATGTAGAAGGTAACTGGCGAAGTGCGCCGTCGAGACCATCCGAGAGTTCTACTCTGGAATGGATTTGACGTTTATTTTATCCGGCAAGAGAAAAAGCAAACGCAATGGGACACTTACAATACGAGAAAATTTAGAATGAATAAGCTCTGCCTCATCGTTGCATGGCATGTCTTCGTAGAAAATTACTTCGACATTTTTGTTTTGCTACAGGTTCAATTTTAATAACCTGTTTTTTTTAATGAGAGGCATGCATGGAAAGCCAGGGCTCACAGGACGGAGTAGCGCGTACTTTTTTTTTCTTTTTAGTGCGCATCACTTTCAGTGAAGACAGCAGGTTAACCTCACAAATCCGCCGACAAATAAAACGCGCTTTACGCGACCCTACGGCGCGGAGAAAGTTGGGGTAGTGCGCGAGATTCTCACGAGAAATTATGACGCCTATCCGCGGCCCCATCCACGGCGTGTCCGAGCGTCAACTGCGGCCGGGCGATAAAGTCCAATAACCCTCGTCTCGCCGAAACGAAGGGCACTTAGGCGGCCTCGTGATATCATTGCGAGGGTAGGACTAAAAGAGCGCCCACCTATTTTATGCCTCTTCCGCTGTCGCGATGATGCCCGCTTCTTTCGGAGCAGGAAAAAAAACAAAATCAAAACTGGCTTAGATAGAAAGCGGCATCCTCGCATCGCAGCGAGAGTACTTTCGGCGAAAGTTTCCTGGTTCTAATGAAGGTGGCCGCACTCGACATCGCACCTCTAAACGACGCTTTCAAGAGTTGGGCTGTGATTAGAAACTGACACTTACACATTTTTCATCGCTCTGTCTTTTTCTTTTTATTTTTGCAAGACGAATATGAATTGGTTAAGTATGCATAGACGCGAAAAGGAAACGCGAAATAGCTTGTTCAAAGTGCAAATAGCTAATATGAGAGAACACGGCATCGCTTCCATGTTAAATACGGGCTTCGGTTTCAGCTTAGTTTCGCGCTGAGTTTATTGGTAGGTCATACACATTCAGTTTACTTCAGTTAAGTTTATTTCGACGTCAAAGGAGATATTACAATAGTCAAATCAGTGATGCTGTGGGCTGAAAGCAAGAAGTCATTAATGCTTGGCGAAGGCTTTCGCACCATTAAACACATATCAACACAAGCATAAAATATGAGTCCTCATGCATTATCAAAATACGTCTTTGAAGATCATATAGAATTTCATTCTAAACCACACGTAGAAAAATGATTTTATAAACGAATGGCATAAATCATTTATTGTATGAAACTGTTTAATGTTAGTGGGAGTAAGCAGGTCATCTTTGGCGACCACAGTTATAACGAGTATATTGATTTTCCAGTAATCAGCGGCTCGCCTGGTATAGGGGCAGCTGTACGGTGCTAAACTCTCAAAATAACTAAGAAAAGCATCATGTTTCTTTCGGCAAGTTCGGCATCGCTTCACAAAAATCAAATTGTAAATGCCAGCAACTGGTTGTTAAATAAGGGCTTAGAAAATTGGTCAGAAGTGCGCATCGCGTGGAACACCAGTAATATTGCGGAAAGTTTTGACAGTGAAGCGCTTTAGCAAATCGTTTCTTGTGAGTCGGTACAGAAAACTATTATCATCACGAACGGGTACGTGCCACAGAAATTGGGTAAATCCCATTACTCCACACTGGTCTACCAAAAATGAAAAAGGCAACAGTAAGTCATACAAATAGCTGCGAAGCGACGGCGGCGAGCCGAAGACTCCGACAAAGTACTAGAGAACCACAGAGTTTGTGCAAAGACAGATTACCAGGGAACGGGAAGGACAACGGCGGCTGCGAGAAGACCCCAATGAGATGGAAGGCCTACACCAACGACGACGTGCCCATAGATTTGAGAGGTGCGAACGCGTGGTTTCCGCGCGAGTTTCGGTCTCTGGAGGTACGACAACCATGTAGTGTATCAGTCTGTGGTTTAACTCGAACCTCTCTGCGCTGAGAATCAACGTGGAAACAACCCAGCATCACCTAGCTAAAGCCTAGCAACGAGCTAGAAGCAACCTATAAACAACCTGCATAACCTTGCTAAGGCCTAGCAACAACCTAGAAAAAACCAGATTAGTCTCATAATCGGCCAGTTTCACTGTGTCTAGGCTTGATCGTCTTAGTGCAAGCTTTGCCAATTCTTTTTTCGTTGTCTATATATTCGGCTTAAGTTCTTCTGCCTTGCGGTGCACCATACAAGAAGGCAATAAACGTGCACGTGTGGACATTTTATAGCGATGTAAACACTTGCAAGCAGAGTGTACATTACCATGTTATTTTGACTTGTTTCAGTGTACTATATGCTCTTTCTTGAATTGTACATTTTTTATTTTGGGGAAACCACTATTTTTTTTCGCTGCAGAACTTATAGAAATCCAATAGCCGAGGTAATATAAACCTCAACCTCTCCACAGCAAGACAGTTAAAACAGAACGGAGCAGATAGCAATAACTTAATGCCGACTAAAATAGACAATTACATAGTAAGAGCTTATTTTATTGTGACAACAGAAAAGGGAAACGGGATAGGACTCCTACGATATGAGAAAGATTAGTATGAACAAGCTCAGCCTGATTGTTCTATAGCATGTTTTTGTGGAATATTACTTTCTGAGTTTTTACTTCAGGTTAAATTTTAAGAGATTTTGAGCTAATCACAACAGACGAATTGCAGTTTACTGGCTTATTTGTTGGACGAAACAGCACAGATGTTCTTTTCACGCAGTTTATTATTAGTGAGTTGCCTATGCTCCAAATGAAAGTGCTTCGAAGACATCGTTTGCTTTGTCCACAAGTTCATACAAATCGCAATCCTTAGAAAATAAGCTGGCATGAAATGCATACATAAAGAAGCTTGTATTATTGCCGATGCTTACCAATTCGTTAACGCAAAGTTAAAAAGCAGCGGGCCCAGGACATGGCCTTGGGGCATGCCATGTAATAGTTCCTTCAAACAGAACGCATAGCCATTCATCTGTACTTTTGCTCCCAGTATTTGAAATATTATTTTATGACATTTAAAAAAAATACCGCGAAATCATGTGGTACTAGTAGCCACGAACGGTAACACGGGCCATCATACAAACATTACCGAAGGACTGAGCAGCGTGACCATGCTGACAATTGAGACATTGCATCTGGCTCGAGAGTTATATATATATATTTACATATGTTATAAGAACACACACACACACGTGAATATATGTAACAATAAGAATAATAATATCTGGGGTATTACGTCCCGAAACCCCGATATATATATATATATATATATATATATATATATATATATATATATATATATCAGTGGCAAGATGACTTCTCCGAGTTCAGTATCTTTCCATTTATATCACAATCAGTTTTGAACAGCACGACCAGATGGCGAAGAGGGCTCAGACAGCAAATTATTATATAGTATCACGCCATTTCCCAGCAATTATATCATCGAAAAATTCCATACCCTTAAGCAGGAACATTACTTTTCTAATAAAGCTTATTACTACGACTGCTCTTAGATAGCAAATTATTCTCGCCTTGTTGATGTTATGTCGGTCAGATAGCCTATCAACACTTCTTTCGTTGGAAAGGCTTGCTGTTAACATGATCTGCGTATGTGTCCTCGCTGGTTGCAAAATAGTTTCTATATCTTAGCAGAGCATGCTTTTCTGGTCAACTACGCCGTGAAGGTATTGCGGGCTTCGTTGTTCTCAGGCATTGCACACGTGCATTTGCAGTGATGGCCTGAGCCCGCGTGTGAACAGAGGAGGGTGTCTCTCGTTACCTCGTTGTTGCGACCTTCTCATGTTACCCTGTTGTCGTTTCACACACCTATTCTAGGACTCACATTGCGATGTTACACTGCGACTCGCAAGCTCTAAAGTTGTGCATATTGACTCTGTAAGTGGTTTGACTAACGCAGTCAGTTCACAGCTTGTGTAACGTCATGGTACTGTATACAGTCGTAATGGGCAAAGCTGTAACCGCACACTGTCGCAGGATCAGATGCTAAGTACAAAATGTCAATGTTTCGTAAGCATTTTGTGAAGTGCAAGCAGTTTCACTGGCACCGGCGTTTCCGACAACAGCGTAATGAGCTGTTTTTCAAAGTGTCCACGTTCAGTGCTCTTCAAGAATTTCGAAAATTGCGACACACCAAAATATAATATGGCGCGCGTCCACCCACTCTTTAGGTACTTTCTTGTACTAGCTTTTTCTTTGACGAGCTGGCTCAGAAACAGCTTTCCGGTGAATGGGAAAACAGAACTGGGCGACCCTTTGGAGAAACATGAAAGAAATTCAGCGGCCTCGGTCCCTGCAGTGTAGCACTCGACGTTGCCGCGGCTGGCTGTACTGAGCTGAACACTCGGAAAGGGGTGGTGGGGGGGGGCGGGGGGTGATGTAGACGCACAGTTTCGGACGACAGTTGATAATTTGTCCTTAGCGCATAAAGATTCTGTCACAGGGGTCGAAAAGAATGCGCGCAATTTGGAAAGTTCAAAGTTTGAAAGTTTATTTAACAAAATACATGTATCAAACTTCAAAAACCAACAACAAAAACAGGCTGTTGGGACCCAAAAAATTTGTTAACCTGACCCCAGCGATTGTCATCAGGAAGAAAACACACATCTATGACAGCTGCTGATACCTACTTTTCATATTACCAAACTAAAGTACATGAAATAAGTAAAACAACAAATACAGTACAGAAGAAAGTGTCCCACTAACTGCAAGCTTTTCTATTAAAAGATGCGCACGAAAAAGTGGCTCCCTTCTGTACCACTCATGATGTAGAAGGAAAAAAAAAGAACACCGGGTACACTTGGGGTCAGACGCTACCGCGTGGCAGGAGACGCAGAGGGGTCATTCCACATGCCGCAGTTTAAAAGAAAAAGATGCATCAAACAGCGTCGAAAATTCATATAATCATATAATCAATCCTTTTCCAATCCCCCCTGAGAGGGTATGAGCCATGTCAGAGACAACAACAACAGCGTCGGCTTCTCCATTGTTGACATTCGCAGCGCGTTGCTCAAATACAAACACGTAACAACTGCGGCAGTTGTTAGTTCACGCGTGTCCTGTGTATACCTATGCGTCCTTTTCGAGCGTTCTTCTTTGTGCTGCGGCGGCGTGTTGCAAGTATCGAGCTGCTTGTCGTTCTTCGTGTGACAAACTAATTTCTTGCTATCGCATTCATTGCTTCGCCCTAGTGGTGAAACTGTGACTTTTGTTGTGATTTCACTGCACCAAACTATTGGACGTAAACCGAGGCCTACAACACAAAACGCCTGTTCTATTTCGTGTTTGCTCATCCTGAAGAGAGCATGGTGTCACCATTTTATTTAGAAGACAATCGACCTTTGACACTTATGTTTTCAAGGCATCGCCTGAAACAATTCTGGCGCAGTCTGCATCTATTCAAGTGTGAAAGTGAGTCGTAAAATCATGAGCGCTCTAAAAAAAAGTAACGGAGGCAGTACGGTAGACGAATTGAATATGCGATAAAATTACGCCGAAGAAAACAAAAAAGAAGGAAAAACAAACAAACCACAGGTGTAAAAGGAATTAATTTCGCAGCTGGTTGCCTCTGCAGTGGTCCGTAAACGACTAACTTCTTATTTAGCCTTTACGCTGCAAATGCAAAGAAAATAAGACTGGGTTTTCGCAAATCGCTTCTTCGGAATGCCACAAGGTGGCGGAAAGGTTAAGAAATGAAAATTTACAACCAACCGCTTGTAGGACGGAGCCACAATGAAATTGATATGGCTTTCTGAGAAAGAAAGCGACTTTGTCGCCGAAAATGCCGCCCTGGTCTGGAAATCAAATAATGGATCTATCCGGACCATCTCTACCGTTTGAGCGAGCGAGGAAGCTAACCAGGCAGCGCTTTAGCTCAAAGCGCGCGGACACACAATGTTGCGAACAGATTCGGCGGAATCCCGCAAAATGACGGACGGGTTAAGAAAAGTAAAATGGCCACTTTGAACATTGAATTTTGTAACGTGATGGAAGAGCTGCCTATGCTAAAAATGTTCGCGTTAGAATGTTTTTGTCAAGTGTAACACCTATAAAATATCACGATGACAACATGTTTTCGCGTAAAAAAAATATAAAGTTGAAGGTCTTGACGGTACAGTTGTAGGATATTCTCGGGCGACGAAGTTTCACGATTTGCAAATCGAACCACGCGTATTCTTCAACAAGGCAACAGTATACAATAGCTGCCTTTTACCTGTATTCACCTACGGGAAGAAACCTGTACGCTTATGAAAAGGGTTCAAATTGTATTGAGGACGATACAACGAGCCATGGAAAGAAAAAAATGATAGGTGTAATGGTAAAGGACAAGAAGCTGGCAGAGCGGGCCAGGGAACAAGTGGGTGTTAACGTCCCTTTTCTTTTTAACTGTGTCATGGCTGATTTAGCAAAAAGACTGCCTTCCCAGTTGAGATTCTCTTTATATGCAGATGATGTGTGCATTTGGGCATCTGGGACTGACGTTCAGTTAATTCAGATGGCGTTGCAAGAGGGCATAAATGTAATTAACCACTTTTTAAAAGAAAGAGGAATGGCTCTATCACACGCAAAGACAGCTGTGTTACCCTTCACCCGTAGGAAGTTAGAAAATTTCGATCTTAATTTAGAAGGAAAACCACTAATGATTGTGACGCAGCATCGATTTCTCGGAGTAATACTTGATCGGCAATTATCCTGGACACCTCACATAAAGAAACTCGAAAGCGAAGTAAATACGCTAGTGAATATACTCCGCAGACTTGCTGGAACATCATGGGGCGGATCGGTATCATCCCTGCTCGCTGTTCACAATGCATTAATACGACAAAAAATTGCATACTCTGCAGCAGTCTTACACGGCATTTCCCACACTTCAGAGGAGCGACTTCAAAGACTATTAGCTAGGGGACTGCGCGTCTGCCTAGGTGTTCCACGAGCGACTTCCAGCAGCCTCGTAATAGCCGAGACTCGCCAATCACCCTTTCCAGTCATGAGAACAATGGAAACATGCCGGCATTTTTTTCGCTTACAGACGCAACACAAAGACCACCCATTGGCACTGGAGATCTTACGAAGGGATAAAAGCAATGTTAATGAAGCAATACGGAACAATCTTCATATATTACCAAGGAATGAATTTTGGAGCTCTGAAGTTGACTATCCTCCGTGGCTGCTTACAATACCAAGCATTGAATTGTCAGTAGATGGTATCATCCGAAAAAGAGACATGTTCATTCAAGCTGCTCAACAACTAGCGCTCTACCAGATACACATACGGTATCCAGGGTACATACATGTTTACACAGATGGCTCAAGTATTCCAACCTCTTCGACATCAGCATTTATAATACCGCACCTCAATACTCAGGAATCATATAAATTATCTCGCGCGACATCATCTACAACAGCTGAGCTATTCGCTATTCTGTATGCTATCAGGTATATAAACTCAGCAGCAGACGCGAGAAAATGGGTAGTTTTCAGCGATTCACAGGCCGCATTATCATCACTCTCCAGTACAAACACGACGGTAATCAGGGATAGTGTAATATATGAAACACTTGAAGAGCTCACAAAAGCAAGCCAGGCGAAACATGAGATAAAATTCCAGTGGATACCTGGACATTGTAACATTCCTGGTAACACAGCTGCCGATGAGGCTGCACGACAAGCACATCGTAAAGATGTTACTGTTTCCTTACCAATTTCGAAAAATGAATTGCGAAGTGTTATAAAGGCAACAACTTTCCGAATGAGTAAAAATACTTGGTTTGACCAAAACTCCAAGAGCTGTGATTTATATCATATTGATCCATTCATTGAATTCAAAATTACGATAGCATTAGATAGAAGTATCGAAACACTTATTCACCGGTTAAGGCTAGGCACCGCATACACAAAACATTTCTTACACAGAATTGGCAAAAGTGAAACTCCCGAATGCGAATGTGGATTCGTAGATGAAGATGTATGTCACCTTCTTATGGACTGCCCACGCCATGACACACCGAGACGCCGTCTTAAATCGGAACTATTGGTATTAGACGGTAGACCGTTCAGTATCAAGAAACTTCTGGGCCCGTGGCCAACCGGAGCTTTACAGAAGTACGCCCTAAAAGCGCTAAAACGTTTTTTAGAAGACAGCGGAATTGCTGGCAATTATTAAGAAATAAGGAACTTATATTCATATAATCACATGTCTTACTTGTAATACGCACTATTATATGACAGGCATTATATATGTGTGCTGAAGTGCATGTTATGTGTGAATGCTGAAGTGCATGTGACTGTTATGTCCACATGATCGAATTCATCCCCATAAGGACTAGACGTGTTGACTGCTGTGCTGAGCCGGTGGGACTCAATGATGACCACACACATCATCAGAGACATTATTCATTGGCATTCGGACATTTTCTTATACGTTGTGATGGTGTTGTTCTGTGGGTGTGTTTTTACATATGTGTGCTCTTGTGTTTTTTTTTGCATGTACTGCTCTTTGTTTTTCCTTTGTTAAGATGTATATTCAGTACTCACTCAAGGGCAAAGGAGTAGCCGGCGCCTGACTTGTGCGCCAACATCTCCTTACATATCATATCAATAAAAAAAAAAAAATTACACCATCTCCCGCTAAAGGGAACCATGTGTAGATGTGAAGCAGCGGGCGCTAACGCTTACACTGGCGGCGGCGTTGACGCTGGCGCTCATCGCAGCGTTGCGCAGGAGAGAAAACTGGGGAGGCGCAAAGCAGGCAGTGATGGAGCAGTGTTTCCTACTGGAACATGCCAATCGCTGCTAATGGGCAATGAGAGACAGAAGACTCCGACTGGACATAGAGACCCGCACTCCGCTTTTAGTTAACGCGCACGCTGCGAATTTTTATTGTTCAACAACGCACAGGAGAAATCTTCCACCGGCACCACCTTGGAGGTCAAGATCCATTGCCATATATACGGGATGGCCAGTCAACGGTTATGCAGCGCGAGCAGTCGGTTTTTTCAACCAAGAAACTCGCTAGCAGACGCTGCCTGCGTCGGCGTCGCGAGGCGAGAGAGGGGGGAAGCGGAGGAGAGGAGAGAGAGGGGGTGACACGCATGCGCAGTGGGAGTGTGAACGCCGTGGGCAGGGATGCGTAGAGGAGAGAGGGGGAAGCGTAGGAGAGGAGAGAGAGAGAGGGGGGACGCGCATGCGCAGGGGGAGTTAGACGCCGCGGGCAGGGATGGAGAGAGGGGGGAGTGTAAGAGGGGAGAGAGGAAGAGAGGCGCATGCGCAGTGAGGGTGTGGTTGCCGTGGGGAGGGGATGCCTAGAGGAGAGAGAGGGGGAGAGGAGGTTTTTTATTTTTATTTTTTCTTTAACTGTTTGCGCATGCGCAGTAAGGGTGGGCACGCGGCACACCACCACCACCACCACCACCACCACCGGATTAAGCTTCGCCATAAGATGCTTCACATCTAAAAAAATAAAGAGCAAATAGGCATGGACAGGGCACATGGTAAGAAGCCTAAATGATCGCTGGTTATTAGGAGTAACGAACTGGATTCGAAGAGAACGGAAACGTGCCAAGTGGAGGCAGACGGTTAAATATGCAAATTACATTAAGAAGTTTTTGGGGATAACGTGGCCCTAGCATGCACCGGGTGAAGTGAATCAAGACTGTAGAGCGTTTGCCCTGGAGTGGGCTTAGCAGTATGATGACGATGGTGATAATTTTGTCGATGGCTTATTCGATGATATCGGCATATTTAGGTGTACATGCATAACTACTGGAAAAGTGCCGGAGTGGTGACTATTCAAGGAATCGCATTCGCAGTCGAAAAAAGCCGAAGTTTGATCCACGAATAGACGGTCTATTTACGATGCGCTTAAGAGTGTTCGACAAATATAAGTACATACATATCAAGAAAGAGACGGATAAAAGAGTAATATACAAGTCTTGACCAATCACCCACCCGATAATATTACGTTTTGTACTTCGCAATTTGCCTTCAGAAATAATCTCTCCTATAAGGAGTCAGCGACTGCCAGGCTTTTTGAAAAAAAAATAAATATTGTGCACCTTACGAAACTTCATGGTGAAAATGCACGCGTCGCATTTACCTATCTTCACATGACATCATCTGTTTGGCGCCTGTACAACTGCTTACAAATACTATTCGGCCTAATGATCTATTACGCAGCTTGGTAGTATCCTTCTGCAGGTAGATTTCAGTTCTAAAATTTCATATGGTGCTCCATATGGCAGAAATGTCACGTTGTTTACTAAAATAGATAACTGCTAGAGAAACCGTTGAGCCGAGTGTAGAGTGATGTCATCTGCCGGAGAGTATACCTTTAGTAAACAGAAATTATGTGTCAAAGACAAGCATAAAATAATACGCGTTCATGTGGGACGATGCCAAAAAACTGCCTGGCATGTAATGCAACAAATTTTTTTGACAATGTGACACATGATGTTCTAGGCGCAGATATAAAGCCTCCTGAAATGACAGCATGGCAAAGCAATGAACTTAGTGTAGCAGAGAGCGCAATTACTAGCCACACACAAACGCAGCAATGTGAAATGGAATCCAGCTGCATTAGCAGACAAAGCAATCAGACATAGCAAAGGAGGAAAGGCTCATTAAATACCCTCTAAGTGAAACTGGCGTATCACGGCATAAATTATACGTAGGGAGCGACAATGCTTTAACTTAGTAACAATTTCAAAAGGGATACGCGTTTCTAAAAGTTTAGAAGACAACCATGGGCAGTAACTAGTACATGAACAATGATTTGAGAATAAAGTTAAATACTAGTTCAAACAAGTCAAAAGCAGTTAGGAATTCAGGTTTCGTGACAGTGACATCCAATTATTTGTGAAAAATATTTTATAAAACACTTGAGTGCGCCCATATGGTAAAGCCATTCACGAACAGCTACACGACGGATGATTTCAGAGATTGCAAGCAAGAGGAATGACGTACTTTATTAGTATTCGCATCACTAACAGCGCGAGGACGAACAGAGGAACCTAATTGCAAGTCCGTTTATGCACTTGCACACTTGCAAACGATTGTCACTTTTTTCCTTGGTGAGCGAACTCAACGCTTTATGGTTCTTTTTTGTCCTATTCATAGCAGAAGCGCTAGCGATCTATTGTTCTTCACTGGCTGAACGTGACTTCAGAGGCTTTGTGAAACAAACCGACGCCCGTTTCAATTACGCCGTGCTCTTTTTTATCCCTTCGTGACTGGCGAACAGTAACGCATGCGGATTTTGCCGTCAAGTAGAGGCCTCATTAGAGAGCTTTTTGTCCTGGGCTCAGGCACGCGAGTGTTGCTTAAAATGGACGCTCAACCTACGTCACTCATACGCAGACGACGACAAGTGAATTTCGTTTCGTCGTGTCGTTACTATTGCATGTTGGGAATTACTTGCTGATTCTTTTTCTTTGGTCATCAACATTATTTACAGACATTTTATGCGGAAACACTGCTTCGTTTCGAACGACCATTTTGTTCTGAATTAACAAAGCTTGCAAGGAGGCATTTTATGCGATATCGCAAGCCTAGGTTTTCATTAAAAGTCCAACCATGTCAAGAAAAATTTTTAAATAGGGTGCGTGTGCTGGAGCCGAACGTTTCGACACAGACCCCCTGTTACGGGTTTTTCTTAAGCTTCAACCTTCCCCTTCCTGATTTTTTTGGACTACCTTAACAAGGAGACATGTACATTGTAGTTCTATTTGTGATGTGTAAGTTTAATAATAAAGTTATGCTATAATTTGTACGAATCAATACAAACTTGCCTTCATCATCTGTCGAGTTCAAGTGGTTGACATTTTTAAAAATAAGTCTCTCGGTCCAATCCCGTCCTTCACGAAATGTTGTCAATTGCATCCTGATGAACTTCTTATTCGTTCGTTTGTTAAGTTTAAGACAAAGTTATTCCATTTCATAAAAAGCATATACATATAGCCGTATTACTGTAACTGTTCTTCTCTTTACAGAATATGATCTTAACCAACAGACAGCCAAGCAAGAACAAAAGAGTTGGGGGGACCCTTAAGCTCCGCCTTTAAGAGTTGAACGTGATAGCGATATCATGTACCTAGTACCTACCTCAATCACTTAGTTCATACTATGTAACGGGTAGCGTGCTTTAAACCACGGGCAATTATGCGCGGGAAATGCGGGAAATGTGGGAAATGTTTTCGAACTTGCAATGCACCCACTACGTGGTCTTAAGGGAATACGCGCTGTCACGTGTGTGCCTTTTGGAATGGGTGGATGTCTTTGAACCACAATGTCGTTACGATATTCACATCTTCTGACGCCCGATGGCAACGTACGCTTGTACCACGCAATATTACTGCGATATTACATGTTGTATTATGACGCCTGTATACAGGACGCGTGTGTTTGTAAAGCATGAAAATTATTTTTACTGCAATTCCAAGCAGAGGAACTTATTTTATATGTAACCCCAAGCAGAAGCGTGGCTGTGTGGTAGAACACCTGCGTGTCACGCTGGTGGCCTGGGTTCGATACCCACTTGGACCCGGAAATTTTCATTATTGATTTTATTTGCTTGTTTTTCGATTTTTCGGTCACGGACAAGATGATGATTTTTCGCTCACAACCAGCGACGCCGCCGCCGACACCGACACCGACGCCGGAATTTCTGCGAAACGAGCTCTTTGAAGCTATGGCGTTAAAATAGCATATGATTTTTACTAGCCACAGCTATATATCTACAGAGAGGTCCCGAGACCTGTGCCTTTTAATATGCTAGTCTGACCCTGAGTCTCTGTCTTTATTCGAGACATGCATAGAAAAATACATGACTGAGGAGACGAGAAAAAACAAAAAAATGCTCAATCGCGGCTTGACAATGCTGCCTTCCCCCCACGTGTACATTGGTACCGCGGCATGCACAGAACAGAAACGGCACATGCTAATGATGTTGGAAGAAAAATCCAGAAAAACAAAAATAGAAAAACACGGTGCACAATAAAAAGGGCAATGCTACAAATACAGCATATTTCAGGATATATTCAATGCAAGTTACACACACACACAAAAACACACACACACACACACACACACACACACACACACACACACACACACACACACACACACACACACACACACACACACACACACACACACACACACACACACACACACACACACACACACACACACACACACACACACACACACACACACACACAAAGAAATATAGTGGCGGGGAAATGTACACATTAACGAAATGAGTTGGAAGAGAAGTATAAGAAAGCTCGTAGTACTAATAAAAAGCACGCATCCAATCATGCCTGAACAGTTGACGTGGCATTGGTGGACGTCAATTAAACTGTCCCGCGGATGCTAATGTTTCTCAGCAAGTTTTCACCAATGTTGAGCTGTGTCATATGACATAAATATACAAATGCAACTTTCTTTCTAGACGGAAAAACGTACAGTAACGCTGCTCTTCCTTGTTACAAGGATATAGTATTACATAGAACTACAGACAACAAATCTAAGGAAAGCATAGGGGAGTTTCTCTTTTTTTTTGCAGTCATTACGATGCAAATCTGAAGAAAGTAAAATGGACAAAAAAACAACTTGCCACTGGCAGGTACCGCTACAGGTGCCTGCAGCGCAGTAAACTGCTCGAGCTGACTAGGAAGCGTACCTGCGACCTTAGAAAACGCGTCCGATGCTCTACCAACTGAGCTACAGCGGCGGTCATCTCCCCATCCACTTTATGGAGTATATTGGGTATATATATTTTCCTCATCAAATGGACGGGGAGATGACTGCCACTGTAGCCACTGTGCGACCTACGAATAACGTAGGTCGCACTTTCGGTCCCCTGCCAGTGGCAAGTCAATTTTCGTCCACTTTTCTTTCTTCGCATTTACATCGTAATGACTACAAAATAACATACCCTGTACATTTCTAGGCTTTCTTGTCTGTTAATTCTAATTAATCTTGACTTTGGTGCGCATTCCGCGCCAGGCCTGCGCGGAATGCGCACCACAGTCACAGCGAAAGCTGGAAGAGCGGCCTTTCTAGAGCCTGTTTAAACACTCTTGGGGAAACTATTACAAGCACAATTGTATGCTACCCACTACGCCATAAATCTTTATAATTTTTATGTAGTGGGGAAGCGTCCACTATGCCATTATTCGTCATTTTTCGGAAAAGCGCGGTACCCGCTGCACACTTGTAACGCATTATGTGCACTTTGTTGTTGCTGTGGCTGACGACGATGAAGAATTATGCCTGTGGCTTTTGTAATGGGTTGGAGCATTGAACGACCCACTCGTTACGCAATTCGCATTTTGTGACGCCTCGTTGTTACTTTGCTGTTCTAAAACGTTTTATTACACATGTTAACGCGATTCCTTACCTGACATCAAGCCTGCATAGGGTCAGTTTGCAACGCAGTTTCAAGCACCGGCGTAGCTCAGTGGTAAAGTACTGGGCTGCCACGCAGAAGGCCCGCGTTCGATTCCCATTCTGACCTAGGTGTTTTTTATTTATCTAGTTTTTTTTCTTATTTCGAGTGATATTGCTTACGGGCACCGGCAGCGGCGGCGGCAGCGGCGGCTGCGGACAACTAAGGCGCAAAAACGGCCCTTGTTGTGATCTCATAACAGCTTTCGCTGTAAAAACGAGCCCTTAAATATGACATTCCTTTGTTGAAGGATACAGTATGTGACCTAACTGTTGTGCATCTGGATACATTACAGAACAAGTGCATCAGAAATGGTTAAGTGCATAAGTTAGGCACACAAACTTGGCTCAGTTTTGTATATAGTCGTGTGTTACACATGAAAATTGCTCTATATTACACATTTGAAAATGATATAGGTAAACGCGCGTGCTTTGAGATTGAGGAGAAGAGATCCTGGTAACCTCGACTGAATGCGTCCGGAACACGGATTCATAGACAATTCAGTAATTACCGGTTGTCTCTAACGACGGCGGGAACGTGACTCCATGGCACGTCCGGCATTGCCACACGAAATATATGCAACCGTGCCAATACCGGCTTTCCTACGTCATTATCGCTGATGGTGCATAAAGGGTTTTCCGGACATGGTAGGTGGCTCGGTATATCAAGCCAGTTTTAGAAAATAGTGTACTCGTGGGTGAACTTTGTTAGTAGTAGAGCACATAACTTCGTTAGGTTTCGGATGTTTGATTCAGCAGCATTTACTTGGGAACGCTGCTAATCCATGTCAACTTCTACAACGCAGAGAACGAACAAGGACTGAAAGAGCTATGTTTGCGTCACCCCTTTCTGTTCTTGTTCTAGGAGTCAAAACGTAGATTTAAGTTGAGTTGCCTTGGTTGTAACTTAGGGTTCATCGCCTAGAATTAATGAAAAAGATGTATATTTTATCCACCCCGGTAAAGCAATGTTTATGTAACCTGCACGAATGACGGTAGCAAAGTATTCATTCGTACTGACGTGAACACCGAACAACTCTAGTTTCATTAGCCTCTGAAATGTTTCATTCTTTTTTTTTCACTTCACTGAAAAGCAGATTTCACTGCCAAATTTCATTGTTTTGTAACGGGAGAACATAGATACACGAATAAAATCAGTGGCCCGAGTGATAGGTAGTGAGGTGAAACAGATTGCGTTACACCCATAGCTCGGCACACTCACTCATGAGTGCACTCAACTCACACTCACTCACACTCATTTGAACGTGGTGAGTTGAGTATGAGTGAGTACTCATGCGTGTGAGTGGACGTGAGTGTGAACGTGAGTGAGAACTAATGAGTGTGAGTGGTCGTGAGTGTGAACGGGAGTGAGTACTCATGAGTGTGAGTGGACGTGAGTGTGAACGTGAGTGAGTGTGAAGGCTGAAAAAATTTTGGTGAGTGAGTTTGAGTGAGTACTCCCTTAAAGTGCCGACCTATGGCTCAGCTCGGCACACTCACTCAAGAGTGCACTCAACTCACACTCACTCACACTCATTTGAACGTGGTGAGTTTAGTATGAGTGAGTACTCATGACTGTGAGTGGACGTGAGTGTGAACGTGAGTGAGTACTCATGAGTGTGAGTGGAGGTGATTGTAAACGTGAGTGAGTACTCATGAGTGTGAGTGGACGTGAGTGTGAACGTGAGTGAGTGTGAAGGCTGAAAAATTTTGGTGAGTGAGTTTGAGTGAGTACTCCCTTAAAGTGCCGACCTATGGTTACACCTTTCGCAGAACCACTGCTCATAGATATATAATTGCGATATTATGGGCGTCTAGCGCTTATGTAATGTGATTTCACACGAGTTTATTGCAGTTCATGCCATTGAAGTGTTTCCTACACTTCTCTTAGGAGCGGCAATACACATCATTTGCGTTCTGATAATGACTATCTGTCAGGCGTCGAGGCAGCAGCAAGTGTGCCCATGTGGCACCTATCAAAGCGCATACAAACACCACCCCTTTAGTGTGAGCATATATATATATATATATATATATATATATATATATATATATATATATATATATATATATATATATATATATATATATATATATATATATATATATATATATATATATATATATATATATATATACGCCTCTAAAAAACTGTTTATTGGTGACGTTTCGATCGGAGACCGATCTTCATCAACGTCTTGATGAAGATCGGTCTCCGATCGCGTCATAATAAACAGCTTTTGGAGGCGTATATATATTTTTCCTATTTTGATCTACGGCAACCGAAGCCAGAGTCTTCATAATCTACGTATATATATATATATATATATATATATATATATATATATATATATATATATATATATATATATATATATATATATATATATATATGTATATATATATATATAATAGGAAAAATATATATACGCCTCTAAAACACTGTTTATTGGTGACGTTTCGATCGGAGACCGATCTTCATCGCCTAGAATTCATAAAAAAACTGTATATTTAGCCGCCCCGGTAAAGCAATGTTTATGCAA
>JALIZH010020948.1:0-35922 GCA_030522465.1 Rhipicephalus appendiculatus
TTTGCAATGCCAAGTGCACCATGGAACATTTGTTTGGAGATTACACTCCCAGGCAAAGCTGGAATTCAGAGTTATCGAATACTACACGTCCCGCAAACGTTTGCTGTTGGATCTACATAAAGGCGACCATCCAAGCTGCGCCGGTCACTTGTGTATTTGTACACGCCCTTTTCCAATAAATCATGCTCTCTCGATCGGGGGCTTCTTTGCGATCAGCCGTTTATGATACGGCAATCTTATCTTTTATCGAGGTGACTTGTCATTTCCCTTTGCGACCTTTTACAGATCCAGCTTTCACGGACATCGGCGTTTAGTTCGCGTGTCTTCCACCACGTGCCGCATGACTTTTATCTTTTGAATCTCGCGCGAAGTCAAGAGTTGCGTCAAGGCAAGAAAGAAAAGGAAAGAAACAAAAAGTTCAAAACACACAGCTTCACGACTTGGCGTGGCCTGCTGCGTTCGTTGCTAACGGCGACAAAGATAAGACCGGCGAGCTGCAACGTTAAAATGGCTAGTCATTCCCCGATCCTATGGCAACGACTCGTTTTACGCATCAGAAAAAGAAAACGGTGCCCGACTGCACCGGGAATTCGGAAGGGCAGCCAAACGTATTATTTTATTCCGTTCGCATTTTTTTACAGCAAGTATGTTATGCCCGCCGTTTGTCCGGTTCGCGATGTAGAGAGGAAACCATGATCTTGCCGGCGCGGCCACGTCAAGAAAAATTAAGAACAACTGTGCCTAGTTAAACCAGTGTAACCATAGACAAGCGTTATTAAGCCATGTTGAGCATGGTAAAACCTAATTAACTGCGCATAACTAAGCTAATGAAATCACACCTCAAAAAGCCCTAATTTAGCCGAGCTGAGATTCTCGTGTGCCTAGTAATGCCGAATTTTGTAAGATGCGCCAAGCTTAGCCTAATACTAATTAAGAGTTAATATAACTAGTGGTAGCTCGACTAATTAGCTAATTAAGCTTACCTTGACATGGGATGGAAGCTAATCGAGACCAAGCTTCAAATTTGCAAGTTAGGTCAATTTACCTAATAAAGGTAAGTAAGGTACTTGGTGCTGTGATTGCCAAGCGATTCCCAATGAAACCCGATCGATGCCTATCCGATACTCGTGAATCGCAATGTGATCGCGTGAACACTTCGTGCATGGACGTGTGAATGAACGTGTGCCTAGTCAATTGCCAAGGCGAGTGCCGACCAGCTCTGCTCTGCCCCAGCCTTACGCGACTCAGCGCAAGCTGCGCAAATTTTTTACCATGTTGAAAGGCTCGGCCGATGGCAGATCATGAAGCAGTTGGCGCACATTTAATGACTTGACAGTCGAATGGTAGCATTTCGCAATGTTTAGTTCTAGGTTACTTAGCTTGTAGCGTCTGCTTACTTTTCGTCCCCGTGTTTTCCGAGCTTTTTTCTACTGCTTAGGTTTCTCTGGATGCACAGAAAGCTGCTGTACTTCTTATAATAATTGTTGGGGTATTGCGTCCAAAGAACACGATATGAATGTGAGAGATGCCATAGTGGAGGACCCCCGATAGTTAGACCACGTGGGGTTCTTTAACGTGTACCTAAATCTGAGCACATGGGCTTCCTGCATATTGCGTCCATCAAAATGCAGCCTCCGCGAACTAACATGGTGCTACCAAACGTGTGGTTCAAACTACAAAGTACGGCCGCGGCGGCGCATTTTCGATGGAGGCGAAAATGCTTGAAGCCCATGTGCTTAGATTTAGGTGCACATTAAAGAACTCCCGGTGGCCGAAATGTTGAGAGCCCTCCACTGCGGCGTCTCTCATCATACGGTCGTTTTGAGACGTTGGACCCCAACAATTATTATGACTATTAAAGTACAAAGTAATCGTTCTAGAAGGTCTTGGCTCGCGGTACACACAAATCGGCGCAATAGCACACATGATGACGCACGTGTGCTAGCGCTACAGATTTTCCGGTCACCGGTTCCAAAAACACTACCTAAACATCATCATTCGAACGCCCTGTGGTATGATTTTTTTTAATGAACGAAAAAATTAATAAGAATAATAATAGTAATATCTGGGGTATTATGTGACAAGACCAGGATATGATGAGGCCCGCGGTATAGGAGAACTCCGGAAATTTTGATCATCTGGCGTTCTTTAAGGTGCTTTGACATCGCACAGTACATGCGGTCCTCTACCATTTCGCCTCCATCGAAATGCGACCACCGCGGCCGGGATCAAACCTGCACCTTTCAGGTCACCAGCCGACCTCCATAGCCGCTATGCCGTCGCAGCGGCATATCTACAGTGTCTCCACAGCCACCATTGTCCCCCATGAAAAAAAAAAAAAAAAGCATGGAATAAAATTCTAATAAAGAGTCTAAGGCAGGGAGCTACCATCTCTCCAATTCTATTCACCGCGTGTTAACAGGAGGTTTTCAGAGCGTTGGATTGCGGACAGCATGTGATAGCAGTTAAAGGAGAGTAGCTTAGTAACATGCGATTC
Source organism: Rhipicephalus appendiculatus (assembly GCA_030522465.1). Classification (NCBI taxonomy): domain Eukaryota; kingdom Metazoa; phylum Arthropoda; class Arachnida; order Ixodida; family Ixodidae; genus Rhipicephalus; species Rhipicephalus appendiculatus. The sequence continues at coordinate 2,498 of JALIZH010020948.1, forward strand.
GCTTGTGATATTGCCATGTTTAGTAACTCGGGAAAACTATTGCAAATCATAATTACTGAATTAGACAGGGAAAGCAGAGCGATGGGTCAGAAAATTAATATGCAGAAAAATAAAGCAATGTTCAGCAGTCTCCGAAGAGAACAGTGGTTTGCGATGCCTATCAAAACACTGGAAGTGGTAAAGGAATACGTCTGTTTAGGGAAGGTAGTGACCGCAGATACGAACCATGAGAATGAAGTAACCAAAGGTATAAGTATGTTGTAGTGTGCATTTGGCATGTATTCTGAGATAATGATTGCACATGGTGAAACAAGCTCCGTCCTGTGTCCTTTCTAAGTCTTCGTGCATTTCGCGCATGTTTCACCATGAACCTTTACCAACATGCCCAACTGGCAGTCATCCTTAATGATTGGCAGTTTACCACTATCTCTCAAGAGAAAAGCGAATGGTAATTTACCACTATCTCTCAAGGGAATGCAGCGAGAAGACAAGATAACTGGTGGCAATTGAAAGTAAGAGCTTGCATTCTAACAGAAGGCAAGCGCGCGAACGGGAGGCATCAAGTTAAATTGGCAGGTGAGATTCAGAAGCTGCCGGCGCTAACGTGGGCGCAGCCTGCACATGACCGCGTTGATTGGAGAAACATGGGAGTGGCATATACCGTACAATTAGCGTAGTCATGTTGCATAGTCATGATGATGATCAGACACCTGTGATTCGTGAATGCGAAAGTATCATTTGACCATTCGTACACAGTCTCAAATTTATATATATATATATATATATATATATATATATATATACATATATATATATGTATATATATATATATACCGGGTGTTCAAAGTTTAGCTTTATGCTTTTCTTAAAATTCGGCACTGGGAAGAACATGAAAACCACCTTTACAGATAACATATATATCCAGGGGGGACACAAAGTGAGAATATAATTATCACTGTCAGGAGCCCAATTAACCCAGATTCAATAATTAACTTTTTAGTGACTGCAGCAAGCAAGCATGTTTATATTAAAAAGTTGAAAGGAGTCGCGTTTATTCACAGTTCTATTTGGAAGAATTTTTCTAACATGTCAGTGCTCCGAGATATCCCGCTGCAAAGTTTAATTGATTACGCATGCAGGGCGCTGTGTATCAGCGCAATGTTCCTCCCCGATGTGACGAACAGTCATTGCTTGCTATCGCCAGCCAGTAGCAAAAGGGTAACCGTTATCATCTTTGCCTGTGCCTTCGACCCGTTATCAGACTAAACGACGCACGCACCTGCCACGGCCCACCGGGGAGGAGTTTGCGCCACCACTGACTGTCTTGCATGCGTAATCAGGTAAACCACAATTAAACTTTGCAGCGGGATATCTCGGAGCACAGACATGCTAGAAGAATTCTTCCAAGTGGAACTGTGTATAAATGCGACTGCCTCAAACTTTTCAATACAAACATGCTTTCTTGCTGCAATCACTAAAAAGTTAATTATTGAATATGAGTTAATTGGGCACCTGAAAGCGATAATTATTGTCTCATTGCGTGTGCCCCTGGATGTATAAGTTATCTGCAAAGGTGGTTTTCACGTTCTTCCCAGTGCTGAATTTTAATAAAACCATAGAGCTTAACTTTGAACACCCGGTATAATGTATTTTTTCAACGCCAAAAGTGTGTCAAGAAGCCAACCAGGTTTCGCCTTAGCGAAGTATATGGGGCAGCGCTAGCACGCATACAAGGACGAGAAAAGACAGGACATGCGCTGACAAGACACAGACAGCGCATGTCCTGTGTTTTCTCGTCCTTGTATTCGTTCTCGCGCTGCCCCATATACTGCACTATGAAACCTAACCAACTAGCCCCACTTTTCCGTTATTCGCCTTAGCGTTTTTAGTGAGTGTAACACGTGCTTAGGTTTTATTTATTTATTTATTTATTTATTTATTTATTTATTTATTTATTTATTTATTTATTTATTTATTTATTTATCTCAAATGCACTCAAGCACTTGGGCATTCTAGAGGGGAGTACGGTACATGTGTACAACAATAAGAATACCGATGTTTCAGCGAACACTTTCAAAAACATTTAAAGGTTGGCTGTTAGGTATTGTACAATTCTAGCTCGTCAGCTGGTTTACGAGAAGAGGCTGAAATTACTACACAAAAAATTGAAAGGCTTAGTCCACTATCTAACGAAAATTTACTAATTGTGATCTTAACTAATTGAATTATCGCCCACATTTCAATTCCCAATGTTTAGTCGTGGAGTTCTCAAGGCAACCTGGAACGAATTTTTATGATGCCACTAGTTTCGAGGTATTACCTAATTCGTGAACATTACAGAGAAAGGCATTGCCATTCGAATTATATTCTTAACAAAACATCCTTTCATGTATTGAAGCCCAACATTAAGTCTAAGACGATGTACTTCTTCGACACTGATCTCCACGCTCCTTAGCCTAAGTGCGCATATCGTATGCCAGCCACCGTGCGTCGCAACATCGCACAAGAGACACGGCTCAACACGGCGTCATACAGACCTCGAACTGCCGATGGGTCTCACCAATCGATATTGTAAAAAAAAAAAAAAAAAAAAAAAAAAAAAAAAAAAAAAAAAAAAAAAGACGGCTTAATTGCCTAGTTTTTGCGTAGACTATGGCTTGCTGAACAAGATCACACGTAAGGACATCTATCCCTATAGCCACTAATAGACGACGCCGCGACTGCTGGCATGGAGCATTGCTTTTTTTTCTCTCTCTCTCTCTATTCGTTGGACCTGCGCTCCGGCTGCTTGCAGCCCGATGGCTGAACTTGACCACCGCTAACCAGCCTTCGTTAGATTCGATGGCTTATATGAATTTATTGTGACGTGATTCGGGCTGTGCAACGCGCTTGCAACATTTGAACGCATGATCGGCATCCTTCGCGGCTTCAAGTGGCAGACGAATCTCTACTACCTGGATGGTACTCTGATATTTTCAGACGGCTTTCAACACATCTACAAAAGAACGTAGCTGTCGTCACTAGTATCAGCTCTAATGGCATTGAGGTAAACTTAAAGAAGTGTTGCTTTGGCGTACGAAAGCTGCTTATTCTGGGCCGTCTTCTTTCGAGATGGCGTCCTTCCGGATCCCACGACACTTCGTGCTGCTGCTTCGTTTCCTAAACTGGCAATGAAATACCTTCGCAGCTCTCTATGCCTTTGATTTTATTTTACACGTTTCATTCGCCGCTTCCCCGCAATTATAGCGCATTTCACAGACCTCCGCTGCGGCTGCGACCTTTGAGCGAAGTCACATGTGGCGATGCATCCAGAAAACTCCGATGAATTCTTACTTCGCCTTCAATCTTGCGACATTTTGATTTGCTCGCCCCATATGAGAGAGAGAGAGAAGTTTATTATGAAAGAAAAGCTGAGAGCACCCAAAATGAAATTGACAAGGACACTAGCGGCGTTGTGTTCGGCGCTGTGCTTGCCCAGCGTAAACGCGGATTTGACGAGTTAGTTGTTGCTTACAGTGTTGCCGTTGGTGGCTACTTTGCGCCAAAGTGGCTACTTTTGGACCCCGTTGGCGACGAAAATTTCCAGTTGGCGCCATGGCTCTTTTTTAAACTTGTGGTTTAACTTATTCAAAATAGTTTTATTTATTCATCAATAGTAAAGACTTGATAATAGCGCTTCTGTTCTGTTTGGCGAGAAATTCGGCGATAGGATCAAATGTCATGGCTGCTTTGGCTACTTTTGGCGTGAGTTCTGGCGCCTTTTCGTGTCACACCCAACGGCAACCCTGGTTGTTTATGCCAGCCATGCACCTACCAAAGCACGCACAAGCATACATAAAGTACGGTTGAACCCCGTAACCCCCCCCCCCCCCTGCATCCGCCGATCAATACACATTCTAGCGGCGGTCTTCTTGTCCATCTACGACGCGTTCCCGCTGTAGCCGTCACCGACATGCCTGTGCAGTGGCGCAAAAACCCCTGCGTTGCTTCCCCTATGGTCTTGTTGCGTGAAGCAACGTCACCTACCATCCCTAGAGAAATAAGTCATCAAACACACCATTTCATTCGTCGTGACAGTTGATCGACCATCACAACTACCTCTATGATGGACGCAAATCGCTCTTATTCCGCGCCATCTACGTTAAGACATATGCGCCACCTTAAACGCTGACTCACAGTGTGCACATGCCGAAGGGTTGAAGATTTGCACTTTCCTCCAGCTCTGCTACTATCAACGCAGAATGTACCGCTTGTTCTACCGCTACATTTGTTGCGTCGAGCAGAGCCGCACGAATCCCCCCTTACCATTTCCCTGCTCCGTAACAACCACTCACTCGCCTTCTCCGCCCCTTGGACTACGCCGGCGTTGATTTGTATGGACTTCTTCCCATCACTACTGCTACCAACTGATAGATGATTTTTTCCATCGATTACGCGCTAAGCAGAGACTTCACCATTGCCATCTGCATCGGCTAGCAATGTTGCCTCTCATTTCACACCACGTCATTCTACAGTACGGCGCACTACGTGAGCCGCGCATCGTCCGAAGGACGTCTATTTCTGTCGGTCGTCGTCAAGCAATTCTAGAGGAATGCAAGGTCTTTCACCACACCACCACATCTTACAATCATAAAAGGGATGGTTTAACAGAAACATTTAATCGAACATCAGGTGATATGCTGACAGTGTACGTCACTTCCGGTTACTGAGACTGGACCCATGTCATTCTCTTCGTGACGTACGCCCAAAGCACTGCTACGCAGACCACTACTGGACTCTCTCCTGTCTTCTACCTATAAGGACTCGAGCCCTCCTGCACGTTATGCGCAATACCTCCTTGCCACGCTTATGTGAGTGAGTCGACGGCAGTTCCCAAGCTGCTAAGCGCTGAAGAGGGTCGCCAGAGTGCCCGATGTCACTCCACTTATGGCAAGCAGCGCCAAATACACCATCGAGATGTCTCGAAGCCTTTTAGCGTCGTATTCCCGGGACTGACTTGTGTGGATAAACGGCCAAGGTTATCATCAACTTGTGTGGCTCTGGATTCCTTGAGCGAGCCCCGGTCGGTCAACGAAACTTCTTTCGAAGTACCGCGGCCCGTCCCGTATGGTCTAACAAGCCGCGTACTTGATGTCCGGCGTCAAGCCACTTGAGCTTTCTTCTAATCTAGTAATCAACAATGTCGAGGCATGAGATTGCGCAATGGACCTGCTAAAGCCTTACTATCTCAGTGCCGTGATTCGCCAGGATGACTCTGTTTCGGAAGGGAATTAAACAGAGAGTTTTAGAACACCGCACGCAAAGCTTGCCGGCATTGCGGGCGTAGCGTTAGCGTTCGTCACTTAACGGGAGCCCGCAAGAGGCTAGCGTACGACGCATGCGCAACGCAAACGCAAAGCTTCGCGTACGCTGTTCTAAAACTCTCTAAAAGCGGCACTGCTTGCAGAAGCAGAGAACGCTGCTTATGTAGAAAAGAAAAGAAGACGATTCGGCAACGCGAGCTTTGCGCTGGTTCTGCCATTGCTGCTCAGTCTCCCATAGTATAGTGCTTATTTAAAACGCTTCATTACACTATCAATAGCTTCTATCATGCTTTCCTTGGATTCAATATGTGTTGCCTTATTGAGGCTGTGGTTAACTGAAATAGGCCCTTGGTTCCCCTTCCTTTGTTGTTTAGATAATGGGTTGCGTAATAAGAAATACTAAAACATGAGAACTTTACTTGCTCCATATCTAGAAGCGAAACCGGCTGTGTAGCAAATATTCTGCTTGCAACACTTTAGCGAAAAAACAAGAAACTAAATCTTCAGCAATGACGCACTAGTAATATTAATTGCTGGAACTTCACACGCCAAAACTACGATATGTTTATGAGCCGCGCCGTAGATGAGGTCTGGACTGGAAAAAATGATGTCCTACAGCACGCGCTTAGCGCTTAGCGGGCGTCCCCCATTCCCTGTCGCGGCAGAAGAGTGTGCCGGAAATTTCGACCACCTGGGGTTCTTTAACGTGAATTTACATCTACGTACAGCATCAAAATCCAAGTACTAGTGGATTTTCGCCTCGTTCGAAAATGCTAGAGCCGCGGCCACGATCAAACCGGTGCCCTTCGGGCCGGCAGCCGAGCACCGTAACCACTGACAGCACTTCTGTAAAAAAAAAAAAAGAAAGAAAAAAGAAAAAAAAAACGAAAAATATTACTGCGATTCGAACCCGTGCCGCATTCACCGCGCGTGAGTCGCTAGAACAGGCGCTCAACCATCTAGGCCACAACACACACCGGTCGCGAGGCGGTAAAATGGGTCTTATCAGGATACAATGGTCGAAGACGCGAGTCGAAGACGCGACTGTGTTGTAGAAAACTTCATTTTGGAACGTGTTTTTCTTCCCACAGAAACATGATTGCGGCCTCAAATGAAAGCTTCGTCTCCGTACTACTCAGATCTCCGGGAAATTTGCAGGATTCCGTCTAGTTTTTTCAGACGGCCCGTTTTTGTCCCGAAAAACGAGGCGTGATTTCGGCCGCTTCCATAGGACCCCATTGTTTAAACTTTAGTCGTCGTGGGAACAGAATGTGAAGTCCCGATGTTAACGATGCTGCATTTGTTAAGTGCGGTACAGCTCCTAGAAGGTGCCCCTTTAAGAAGTTTTGGAAATTGAGCCTCTACGATTTTTTATCGTCGAAAAATGACTCTGTCCCATTGAAAACGGGGGAGAGCTTCCAGCAGTGGCCGCTAGGAGCGCTGATCATTCAATGTCCCCGAAAGCTGGATCTGTTGGCGTCTAGATATAAACACACGACCGTCGTTGTTGCCCGTAGCAACTGAAGTTTGAGCTGATAAGACCGTGGATCAAGGTCAAATTCCCGTCACCGAGGCAGGAAACTAGGGGTGTGCGAATATTCGAGTTTCGAATTCGAATCGAATAGTACCTAACCGAATAATTCGATTCGACTTTCGAATAGCTGATATTCGGAGTTTCGAATAATTCGACAGGGCGAATATCTAAAACGCGACAAAGGCCAAGGGTGCAACTTGGCTAGGGTGGGTGCCTGAAACAAACGCTAACGTCGTTACAATAGGCCTTTCGTTAACACTTGCAACGATATCCATGTTCAAAAGCGAATGCATGTATATCTTAAAGGGGATTATGCCATTTCCACACATAAAAGGACTGATGGGAGAACTGCCAAGCCCTCCACAACATCACTTCCGAAACGAAGGCACAGACTTGTGAGCATAGTTGCGTCGCGTACGCCGCAAGCGCCGTAAAACGTCCTGACTTTGGCCCGCGATACCCTCAGTGATTGGCTTCACTTGTGAAAAATTGTTCACGCTTTGCAGTAGCCGCTGCCGCGCGCATCTCTCGTTCGCAAGCTCCCATCATTCCTGCGCGCAGCTAAAACGCTCCTGTGAACGGACGCGCAAAGATTTTTTCGGCCCAGAGCACCCATGGCGGTGAAGCACAACATTACAGTTGTCAGATTAGCCATATTGCGCGACCATATTGGAAAAAAAAAAGAAAAAAAAACTAGTTGCCGTACTCCCTCTGTTAGCCTTTGGTATATTAGGATTGGCGCTGATGACTGGAATGGGGGGCTCTTCTATCAACATGCTTGCGCGCCCACAAAAGCTGAAAAAAAAAAAACAAAGAAAAGAAAACGAACAAGTGCGTAATAAAGTTGTCAGCAAGCCGTAGCGTCGTTATCTTTCCTTTCTTTTGCCATAACCGGTGGTACACGTTTCATATAAAAACACTCTTCGACATCAATAATAATTCACGGAGTTTAACGCCCCAAAACCACGATATTATTATGAGAGACGCTGTAGTGGAGGGCTTCGGAAACTTCTACCAACCTAAATCTAAGCACACGGGCCTGGAGTGCATTTTCGCCTCAACATTAGCATTTTCATGGAGCATGGAGTAACATTAGCATGGAGTAGCATTTTCGCCTCCACGAAAATGCTACTATTCGATATTCGATTCGAATTCGACATTTTTGGCCACTATTCGGCACTATTCGATTCGAATTCGATTCGAGATCAAATTTCACTATTCGCACACCCCCTACAGGAAACAGTTAGGAGGGAGCATTGTGCAATGAGAAAGAAACAAAGACAGAGAGAAATAAATAAAGAGAAGCAGTATTTCAGGCATGCACACTAAAAGCTTACTCCTCTGGCTTGATAGGGCAAGAGTCCGCGATTTATTTTTTTCTATGTATGTGCTCATGTCTTCACAAACATGTACCCGCGCGAATATTTAACAAAACACAGCCGATGGATGGCGGCTCACCGAAAGGGCATCACTATAAGTGGAATCCGGCTTAAAACTGACATTCTACGCCGCGCCAAGGGTAGATGCTTCTTGCGCGGGCCTCATAGTTTTATGCACCGGTTTTTGCGTGATGCGTCACTCAGGTCTCTAAAACCAGGGTAAGCGGGTCGCTCGCTGTGATTCCCAACAGCATGGGGCTAAACACTTCGCGCAGCCCTACGCAAGCGCAGCATCCGCAGCGCCTTCAATGTGAATAGACCCTTTCACTGTTTACAAACACAGGCCTTCGACGGCATCAGGTTTCGTCCGCCGATGTGCCTATAATAGCACCGGCGGGCAAGAAGAGCCTTAGCGAGTAGCCGGCTGATTTTCTACACTTTCCTTCCCTATTTAGCAAAATATTTTCAAATAAAGCTTCGATTGAGCGACACAAAGATTATAACAGATTTCTTTGAAATTTATGCACCTTCCTTTTATCTGAAAAACTAAAGAAAGACATTCCTTATCCTGAAACAACTTGAAAACGCGCTTTCGGTTTCGGTGTTAGGGGCTGATAAATCAGGTGACCGGAAGTTTCTTGGGGTACAAGGCTTGCTGCTGTTATCGCAATATTGAAACCGTCTATAAATTACCACAATGTTGGAACGCCTTTTCGAGCTTCCAAATCTTGTTTTTGTCCCCGCCCGCAGTGTTGCTAGATGACGATAAATTTCTACATGCCGAAAAGATGGCCACCTGCCGCAAGGCAAAAATTGCAATGTTTAAGAAAGGCGCAGAATTCCATATCAACCTGACGGCTGAAATCAGCGTTTTTGCGACGAAAATTTCATAACATCTTATTTTTTTAATCCTTCTTCCGTTTCGAACGAGCCCAACTCGTCCTTTCCCAACTGTTCTCAAGCTATTTTGGGCGAGTGTAGCTCCTCTCTTCACGGAGGCTTTTCTTAATTTTTAGTAAGATTAAAGTTGTCAGAATGATGAAACCGTTCTCAGAAAGCTGAAAAATTCTAATATCATTTATTTTCTTGTTTTGCTTTTATTGTTAAATACTAGCAGGTACCCGGCCTTCTTTCCTACGAGTAATTAACAACAAACTTCAATAAGCTAGTTTCGCATCGTAGGTGCTTCACTTTTGTTTTCAACAGCAAGCATTTGCTATTTAGAAGTGAAATATGCAATACCAACTTTAATAAAATGAGCATTTCATTGGGAACATCTTAGGGACAGTGGGACTTGTCTTTATGAAGGTCTGAAAGGCCTTTCGTAAAACAAAAACAAAAGCCTTTCTACGCAGCTATGACCGTTTCCGGCAATCTGTGCAGTTTAGAGTGCATCCGTAGAGTGCAGCGATGATTGATTAAACACGTGAGACAAATACTAAAGAAAACGAACTTCTCGCTCAATGGGCAACCCGGAAGTCATTGGACCGGAAGGACAGCGATTTCCTGACCACATCTCGTGCCCACAAGCTCAGCTGTATCTTTCATGGCTGACGAAGAGGAAACAGTTGTTCTGACGAGGCATTCGCGGCCGGGTATCAGACCAAGAACCAGCAAGCGTCGAGAGCCCTCGCGAGTTGAGTTCTTCTGTATACGGTTACGACTTCCGGCGGCAGGACGGACTTGTGCGTAAGGGGCGGGGGGAAGGGGGGGGGGGGGGGTGGGGAGGGCGAAGAGACGTTCACCACACGAAAGCGATTGGGCCACCCCCGTCCATAGAGGGATGGTATCCAACTCGCCAGCAGTCAGCTTGAGCATCACTTACCCAACGCCGCGGCAGGGTAACAAGCCTATGGTCACTCCAATATGGTTGTCATACAGTTTGATGCGCGATTTCTCAAGTGTGCGACTCATGGGGTGTGGTCGCTCCGCTTAGCGACGCCAGCACCTGTCACAGCGGCAGATGTCGCGTAGAGTACCGTTCTTTACGCATGGCTTGCCCATTTACGTGACATGACAAGATTCGAAACGGCCTTTAGTATTGTGGCCGTATAGTGCTGGTGTAAACGTTTTAAAACTTGTTAAAGCGGTACTGACACGAAAAATTTTCAGTTCTCGTTTTCTTTCGTCAAGAGCAAGGAAAAGCCTCCAAGAGCCTAGAAAATGTGCTGATCAGCGTGAGTGCGCCCTGAAAATTTATTACTCGTTTTAAAAGCTAGTTTTGTTTCCTACTGTACTCTGACGTCACGGCACAGCGTGAGCTTCTCGTCACCTGCGCAATATATTGTGACACTTCCATGGCCAATGCTCTGCGTGGCTCCATCGGTGAAGCACAAGCGGCCATTTTTGGCATGTTTTGGCACTTGACGTCATCAAAACTGGCCGTACTAGTGCGTGAAGTCACCAGAATTGACGCTGTAGACTGACGTAACGACGTAAAGTATGCTTACGTCTATTACAACAAGCTTTAAGGTTGTAATGCGAACAAACGTACGTGTATTGTATTAAAATATTTGTTCTTGTATGTACTAGGCACATTCAAAAAGTAAGGGCCGTTTGGTCCGCCCAAAATAAATATTCTGCAGAAGGTAAATGTAAGGACGGCATGCTCAGTAAATCTCGTGGTGAAAACGCGAAGGGTGGATGATGTGTAGGCGAGGGTTTGTGTTTTTATCACTCTGACGTGTGCCTTGTACTCGATATATATTTGACCAACGCACGAAATAAATCAGTTGAAAGTTGCGCTTTGTCTCGTCTACTTCTGTTCGTCTCTATGTCTTCTTCGTCGGTAGTGTTTTCAAAAAACAGCGCATGATCACGACTTCGACATGAACCAACTAGCCCCAATCATCGCCTTTCGGAGTATTGGAGGTTTACGAGAAATAAGCTCCGATAAATGTCGGATTTCCTCCAAAAAAGTAAACTCCGAAAAACACCCTCAGGATTTCAATAACTCCGAAAACACGAAGTCCTAGTGCAGGGGTCTCAAACACGCGGCCCGCAGGGCCGCATGCAGGCCCGCGAACACCTTTCCAGCGGCCCGCCGCGCACGCGACGGTCTTCGTCCCATTTTTTTTTCTCTCAGTAAGTTTGTACATAAGCTACATGGACGTGATTGGCCTCAATAATTCTTTTCCTGAGGCATACCCCATGCAGTCACCATGCTGTAAAGCGTAACCGTGAAACAAAAACGTTCTAATTAAGAAATGGCGTCCAGTTTGCCGTCATTCAGAAGATGAGTATTGATATCCTTGCGTTAAATCTCCGTCACAAGTTACCCGTATATGACATATGAAAAATGTCTACTTCCCTTTTGCAACGTTAGCTGACATTTCGTTCAATTCCGCCTACCCCTCCCCCCCCCCTCGCTTCGACATTTTCACTGTCCCGGCCCTCGAGGGGCTAAATTTCGTGACTGCGGCCCGCCAGTTGAGGTGAGTTTGAGACCCCTGCCCTAGTCTTATCATAGGTAGCGACCATCCCAGGAACTCTGCTGTCGGGCTGAATCGGCATGGCGTCTTTCATGTTCTTTCCAGTGTTCGTCAGCCTCTGGAACGGCCCAACGAAATGACCATCACACAACCGCGGAAACGCCGGTTAGGAATTCAATTTTGTCGATGCGGAAATTTTCCTGAAATACGCAATTCCTCATATGGACCTTACGCGTTGTCCCTCAGATCGCCTTTAGTCCGCTAACACCAGAGATTTCAATGAAGCACCCATAGGAAGTGTACTGTTTCCGAGTAGTTTTTTGGCACCGTCGTTAGATCGCATTCGTCCGCTTCAGTTCAGTTCACGTTGGTCAAGCTTGTATTCTTGCAGGGAGCAATGCGCATTGCGGAAGGAAAGGAGGAGAAGGAAAAGCAAAGCAGAAGGACAGGGAGGTTAGCCAGTTCTCAGACCGACTGGCTACCCTGTGCTGTGGAAAGGGGTGAGGGGAATAAAAGATGATAGGAGAGAGATGTCAAAAAAAAGGGAAGAAAAATGGTGAACAATTATACGGTAAACGGCACTGCTTACAGTTTGTCTCTGAGGCTAGTCGTCCGTAAGAAACGCAACAGCGCTCTCAAAGCTTTCCGGGCCGTGGACGGTTTCGGCCAGTGTCCTAAGACCTTTTCCTCCGACAATGCGTGATTGCCAATGCGTGATTGCCAACATGGGCTATTGTCACCTCGCAGCTACAGTTATCGCATGCGGAAGGAAAGAAAAGCAGTAGGTAAGGCACGACCACGCCAAGCTGCGCTTGCCCTTGTTTCACCGATAGGCGAAGAGCTCCTGAATTTTTTTAGTGGGCCCGTGGTGAGTATTTTGGTTTGGCCGATTGCTGTGGCACAAGTTTTAGCTCGCTAACGAACTGAGTGCGCTAGCCGCAAAACGCTGTAAAATGTAAACGATTCGCAGTGAAAGGTGCGGAGACTATAGGAAGCGTTTCGCCGTCCCTAAGCTTGCGTGAAGAGAAACCAAAATCCACTTCTTATAAGCGGAACTAGCCTGGCAACTCTGGTACAATGCAGCTTCCTATGAGCGAGCAGTAAGCTCTCCCGGCTAGCTATATCGGGGCTCAGCAGGTAGTGAATTGCCACCCGTTATCGGGGAGTGTGTCAATAATCTGGTGTCCTTTATTTCAACGAAAGGCCCCATCTATTTCTGGTTGTTTGCTTTACTTTACTCGCAAAATTTCGTCCAAATTTCGTCCTGCAGGGCAATTTCAGTATGGGATTATGTGTAGTTTTCTTCATTGCGCTCTTCTTTTAACCTGATGCCCCTAGTATTAGCCCGCGCGTCGATTTCCACGCACAATGGCTTAAGCCGTTGCAGGCGCATATGCCGCCAGGCAATCATTTACCCCGCATTCGTGTATGATTCTAGCATCTATACTCCGTTTCAAGAATCAGGTGCAACGCTGCGGAAGCTATGCAAGAAGTTCGGTCACCGAGATGTCTGACAACTCGCGTCTCGCGATTCGCTTTCGTCGTTTTAAACGCTCGTGGGAGCCAAGCACGAACGCGCGCGTACATGGCGTCGCGACCGTCGCGACAGGCTACAAATAAAACATCAAGAAACGAAAACACAGACGATAAGTGATCCAGAACAACGTATTGACAGCCGCATGACAGGGCTTGTTTATCTTCGAATAACAAAGCATCTTCATCTGTTAGTCAGCCCAAAGATGAAAAAGGATCATATCACAGGTGGTAAAATCATTGTACTGTTTCTTTGTGCCAACGAATCTATTGCAAGAAGTCTCGCTAGCCTCCACAGCGTTGCACCTGATGTATGAAACGGAGTATAGCTCATCATCTTTGTGCCATGTGCTACTACCAAGGGGGTTTTTAGGAGCGAAGCTCCTTAGGCCGGCACCCCGCCGTCGCCATCGCCGTTGAAGCTCCCTGGCACGGTGACAGCTGTGGCATCTCTCCCTCACGCGGTAGGATAACTGAGCTTTATGAGCGCGGGAACGCGGACGGCGTCTGCACGATGCGCAAAGCGCGAGAATACGAACGCATGCGAAACGGAGGCAGATTAGTCTCCCTCTCCTTCTTTCTTCGACTCTGCCCTCTCCCGTCAAACCGGCGAACGCGCGAAACCATCGCTTCACCCTGTCGTCCGTCCGGTGGTTGGTCCGTTGCCTGGACAATGAAACGCCGCGTGCGTCCCATTTCTAAGGAGCTTCGCTCATCGGTTGTATTCGTACACGGAACAACTGCTAGTTTTAGGAGCTTGTTCGGCAAGCTTCTTAGGCTCGCGTCTTGTCCGGCGGCGATGGCGTGTACACTTCTCCGCTCACTGCGCATGCACGTCCCCTCCTCCCTCTCTCCTCTCCTACGCTCCCCCCTCTCTCCTCTAGGCATCCCTCCCCCGCGGCTTCCACGCTCCCACTGCGCATGTGCATCCCCCCCTCTCTCTCTTCTCCTACGCTCCCCCCCGCCTCTGTCGCCTCGCGACGCCGACGCAGGCAGCGTCTGCTAGCGAGTTTCTTGGTTGAAAAAACCGACTGCTCGCGCTGCACAACCGTTCAATAGCCACCCCGTATACCGGGTGTCCCGGCTATCTTTAGCCAAGGGTTAAAAAATACAATATTTGAGGCAGGCGAGTGAAATCAGTTGAATATTGCTTACAGCCATCTTGCGCACTTCAGGCAATTTTTTTCTTTTGTAATTAACTAATTTGTTAATTATGATTAATTTACTAAATTGATAAATATTGACTTTACGCAAGAAATGAGCGTTGCAAAGTACGAGAGCGTCTTAGAAACCCCCATTTTATTATTTGCGATAAAGAAAGTTTTACGCGTACCATTTTTTCCGTGCTGCAAAGAAAGCCCGCGAAATACAAAAAATACCACTTGACTAGCGCATTCGCGCGCCGCGACCGTGCTGCTCTCAGCCGTAGTTTGAGCGAACAATATCAGCTGCGACGACGACCCGCCGGCTGCGTTGCAGCAGTAGGCCGATAAGTTTACGGTGGTTTCTTCGCCCGTACTCGCTACAACTTCCACAGTCACGCGCGCCAACCCGCTGGCAACGGGCCAAGAAACCACCGCCGACTTATCGGCCTACCGCTGCAACCCAGCCGGCGGGTCGTCGTCGCAACTGATTTTGTTCGCTGAAACTACGGCTGAGAGCGGCACGATCGCGGCGCGCGAATGCGCTAGTCACGTGGTATTTTTTTGTATTTCGCGGGCTTTCTTTGCAGCACGGAAAAAAATGGTACGCGTAAAACTTTCTTTATCGCAAATAATGAAATGGGGGTTTCTGAAGACGCTCTCGTACTTTGCAACTCTCATTTCTTGCGCAAAGTCAATATTTATCATTTTAGTAAATTAATCCTAATTAACAAATTAGTTAATTACGAAATAAAAAATTGCCTGTAGTGCGCAAGATGGCTGTAAGCAATATTCAACTGAATTCACTCGCCTGCCTCAAATAATTCTATTTTTTAACCCTTGGTTAAAGATAGCTGGGACACCCTGTATATGGCACTGGATCTTGACCTCCAAGGTGGTGCCGGTGGGAGATTTCTCCTGTGCGTTGTCGAACAATAAAAATTCGCAGCGTGCGCGTTAACTAAAAGCCCCGCGGACTGCGGGTCTCTGTGTCCAGTCGGAGTGTTCCGTCTCTCATTGCCCATTAGCAGCGATTGACATGTTCCAGTAGGAAACACCGGTCCATCACTGCGTGCTTTGCGCCTCCCCAGGTTTCTCTCCTGCGCAACGCCGCGATGAGCGCCAGCGTCAACGCCGCCGCCAGTGTAAGCGTTAACGCCCGCTGCTTCGCACCTACACATGGTTCCCTTTAGCGGGGGGATGGTGTAATTTTCTCTTCGCCGGGAGCTCAGGCAGTGAAAACTTCGTTACCGTCGGTCGCATGAACACCGCACAGCAGCGCTACACCCTAAATCATTATTATTTCGCGAAGTAGAGTGGTGCCCACTATGCCATTATTCAACATTCTGCAGAAACGAGAGATACATACTACACGTCTGTAAGGTGTTATGCGCACTGTGTGCTGTGGCCGATGACGATAAAGAATTATGGCTGAGCTTTGTGTAATGGGCGGGAAGCTTTAATTCACCTACTCGTTGCGCAATTCGCATTGCGTGACGCCTGGTTGGTATGTCGCTCTTCTACCACGCTATATTACATCTGTTGACATGATTCCTTGCTACACGTGCCGCCTGTAGAGGGTCTTTTTGCGAAGGAATTTGAAACACCGGCGTGGCTCTGTGATAGAATATGCGACTGCTACGCAGTACGCCTGGGTTTATATTACACCCAATTTCGGTTATTTTAAGGCGAAAGCCTTTAATGTCTCATGCTCACGTCCGTCCATCCGTCCGTCCGTCCGTCGGTCCGTCTGTCGGTCTGTCCGTGCCGTCCGAGCCCTGGCATGGCGCCAGGTGGCCGCCGGGGTGCGGAAACGGACGCCGGTCGCGTCGAACTCTACAGCGCTCGCGCTTTGCTTGCGTAGCGTCGCTGTGCCCAGCGTTTGGAATCATTCTGACTGACACCGTCTCAATGGACACGCGTTCGCGGAACACACTTTGGAATTTACAAAGGGTCCGTCAATCTAAGCGCTGGAACGCGGATGGCGTTTGCGCGATGCGCAAAGCGCGAGAAAATACGAACGCATGCGAACGGACGAAGATTAGTCTCTCACGTCTCGCTGCGATTCGCGGTAAAAAATGAAAAAAGAAAACACGCACACATTCGGTTTGTGTGTTATCCCACTGAGAGTGTAAAAGAAAAAAGACATGGAACAGTCAGTCGAATGGCCACACGTTTTCGCCGTACACACTTTGGAATGTACAAAGTGTCCTGCAATTTTTTGTTATGCTGGCGCATGCATGGCATGTGGCTGAGTGCTCTACCGCAGCATGCTGTGGAGCGAGTGGTCGCTGGTTCGAATCGCCGGTTGGGTGCCTTGGAATTTTTTCTTCTGGTATATTTTTCTTTGCGTTTATATATATATATATATATATATATATATATATATATATATCCAGGACATGAGGGCAACGGCGGAGACAGACGGCGACGGCAAAAATTTGCCGAGAGTGTTCATATAATCGCTATCGCAATAAAATGATCGTTGATTGAAAGCAACGCTCCATGCTCAAATTTGGGAAAGCAGTAAGCTGACCTAATCATCACACCACAAAGAGTCACACTGTCAACGGAACCGAATTAATGGGGTTGACAAAATGCTGATCTTCGATTTCAGCAGTAACTGTGACGCAAGGGTCTTGGATAATCTTTGGCTCAGATTATGCGTTTAATTTAAAAGTCTGCTCGACGACGACAATCAACGAAGCGAGGTTTCATAAGAAACGTGAAATCTTATATAAAACTATCGATTCTTACGAGCAGGCGCCGCAACAAGGCCTAGGCTACCACTACAAACGTTACCCGCCTTCGCACGGGGCTGTCACTGAATCGGGGAAGTGGGCTGAAGGAGTTGGGCTACAGGAACTGCAGGCGGCCTTTAGCTGAAGAACAGCTAAGGTACAGCTGCAGAACTGAGATAAAGAAAAATCCGGTGTCCATATAATGTAAATTGAGTGACATCAATTGTACATCGAAATGTAAATTTATTTCGCCTTCCAGTTGTCTGACGCAATTCGAGCAGGATTTAGAATTTCGCCAGAGTGGAGGATATACCTCGAAAGTGAATCTAAAAACCCGCCATCTCAGTGGTCGCAAGATACCATTTTTCTCGCATCGTGTGACATCGGCGGCGATGGACAACTACGCCGCCAAAATCGGCTGCTGTGCTGATCTCATAACATATTTCCCTGCAAAAAATCATTAGAACGTTACCACTCTTCCCAGCGTAAGTACTTCAGAGCCTCAAACACTCATGTATACTATGTGTATATGCTTCTCCAAACGCTCCTCATTCTCATTCGAGAACATGCTCGCACACATGCGCACACAAATTCAAGCGCCCTTCACATACCGGAAAAACGCGGGCAAGCGAAGCTAGGCGTGTGCCTGCGTGACTTATACTTTCTTTCTTTCTTTCTTTCTTTCTTTCTTTCTTTCTTTCTTTCTTTCTTTCTTTCTTTCTTTCTTTATTTCTTTCTTTCTTTCTTTCTTTCTTTCTTTCTTTCTTTCTTTCTTTCTTTCTTTCTTTCTTTCCTTCCTTCTTTCTTTCTTTCTTTCTTTCTTTCCTTCCTTCTTTCTTTCTTTCTTTCCTTCTTTCTTTCTTTCTTTCTTTCCTTCTTTCTTTCTTTCTTTCCTTCCTTCTTTCTTTCTCTCTTTCCTTCTTTCTTTCTTTCTTTCTTTCTTTCCTTCCTTCTTTCTTTCTTTCCTTCTTTCTTTCTTTCTTTCTTTCCTTCTTTCTTTCCTTCTTTCTTTCTTTCTTTCTTTCTTTCCTTCTTTCTTTCCTTCTTTCTTTCTTTCCTTCACCCACGTGCGTAGCGGCGCAACGCTTCAGTTGCTGCAGGCATCAGCGACGCTCATGCCTTCATATGAAGACAACAATGAAATGTAGCAACGTGAAAGAGAAGTGACCTCGATAAAAAGATGTGATTGCCATATCAGAAAGGGCTGATGATCGCCGACATTCCCTCAATCGAGAAAGCATCATTTATCGCAAAACGGCGCATACAAGTACGCATGTGACAAGCGCACCTTCGAGGTGCGCTGGTCACATCACCACCAGATACACCAGATACCGTACACCAGATACCGCACCTCCGAGGGTGGTATCTGGTGTACGACGCGGCCACTGAAGTCTGTTAGTTACAGCTAGAGCTCGGTGTTTTCGGATTAATCCGAAAAAATTCGATAAACACCCGCCGGTAAAATTTTTGGCAATTCTGATTCATCCGATAACTTCCGATTTTAAAAGGGCATTTTCAAAGTTCGAAAGGCATTTTCAGAGCTGAGAATCATCAGTCGAAAGGAGCGCGCCTCCATCAGCGGCAGTAACTTCGTACAGTATGCTTACGTCTATTACAACAAGCTTGAAGGTTGTAATACGAACAAACGTATGTATACATGTTTGTGCGGTCGAACCTTCCAGACATCTAAAATACACTTACTGGGTTCGCATATTTTCGTGGTCAGATATCATTTCATCTAAGATTTCGGAGTATTGAGAATAATTATAATAATATGCCCTTTATTTTTCTTCAAGATTATGAAGGAGGCTGAGAGAAAAAGCTAAGGAGCAGCTTGACTCGCTCTTGCCCACCAAAAGTACACTTTAGCGTTTATACAGCAGTGCATAAGAACAGCCTTAGTAACAGGGTAAATTCACAGCAAGTTAGAAATAAAATGAAAGAATGGAGACGCAGGATTATCAGCAACAATGCAAAGAAATTTCATTGCAAATAATTATCAATAAGACCACATTGCAACAACTTATAACGCAAAATTAAATGCCTAATTTCGGAGAATCGGGGATTTTCGAGAAATAAACTGCGATAAGCGCCGAATTTTTTCGCAAAAAATAAACTCCGGAAAACACCCTCCGACTTTTTAGGAAAAATGAACTCCGAAAACACTGAGCCCCAGTTATAGCAAGCTTCGCCTGAAACACCATCGGATATCGTGGACGCTATTCTGGCTATCAGGGGCGTAGCCAGAAATATTTTCGGGGGGGGGGGGGGGGGGGGTTTCAACCATACTTTATGTATGCTCATGCGTGCGTTTGTATCTGTGAGTGCATATATACGCAAGTAAAATTGAAAAATTCCGGGGGGTTAACCCCCCCCCCCCCCTTGGCTACGCCACTGGTGGCTATCCCACTTGAGCGCATCGCGAAGACCGGGCACTACAGGGCATGCATTAAAGCGTTCTCTTTGACCCTAAATGCGGGGCTGTCACATCAAAGCACGACGTGTGACATCTGGTCGATTTGTACACTTACTTATGTGCACCGCTTCAGATTCTTCGCAGTATTTCTATCGCTTTTGTAAGTCCTTGTCACACCGGCTTATGACGCCCACCTCTAGCACGTCTTCGACGTTTTGCCAGCTACTTTGTTCTCTTTTTTTTCCCCCTATTTTTTCAATAAACGCCAGAAGATGTGTTCGAGCGACGTTTCCACTGCGGTGCAATATTAATATCCCGAATCATCTACCCGATCAGTCAAATACGTAGTGCTTTTTTTTAAACGTTTGCTTTTTTTTTTTCGCTCGCACATTGTTTTGATCCTTTTCAGAGCATTCGTACGGCTTAGAACGGTTGCTTTCGCATTCATATTTCATGAGGCAGTTATGCTGTCATCGAATTTTCCTTGTCTAGGCTGTAAGGCGGGTTCTGAACGTTTGATTGTTGCGACATTCAGTCCCATCTCCCTCCCCTTTCACTCAATATGGTTATGCTTTTTCTCTCCCTCTCTTTACAACACTTCCCCTTCCCCAACGCTGAGTATCAGGTAAGACCAAATTCAGACCCACCTCAGTTTTTCCACCATAATGCAACGTTTCAATAAAAAAACAGAGGGAAAAGTTTTGGAAAAATATATTTATTGGAGATATTGCAACAACGCCTCAAAAGTCTTCAATATAAGAGAACTTAGCGCCTTCAAAGCACATCCCTTGAACGCTGACACATTTTTGCCAACAGCTTTTCTATGACTCGATGGTTCCTGAGTGGGCTGATTCCGGAAGGTCCCCCAAAGGAGCACCGACTAGCTTCTTTCAGAGAACTTAGTGTTCCGTGGTGATGTCCTTTGAGGGAGGATTTCACTTTCCGTAATAAGAAATACTGCACTGGTGCCAAGTCCGGTTTGTAAAGGGATTGGGGAAACATCACAATGTCGTTTATTGCCAGGTAGTAAAGTATCGTGAGGTACCGTCTAA
The DNA here is from genome assembly GCA_030522465.1 of Rhipicephalus appendiculatus. Lineage (NCBI taxonomy): Eukaryota > Metazoa > Arthropoda > Arachnida > Ixodida > Ixodidae > Rhipicephalus > Rhipicephalus appendiculatus. The sequence continues at coordinate 23,029 of JALIZH010020948.1, forward strand.
CCAACACAATATTTGATGCACCGCTGTTCAATCAGTCGCTGCATTTCGTGCTTCCACCGAGTCACTCGACGTGGGTTCACTGAAAAAACGATCTAACCTGAAGGAACGCTTGCAAGCGACTGGCGCTTGGCCCGTCTTGAAGATCGCATCCCCCACCATAGCGCATGCGCGGTGGAGCGCGCTGCGACATACAGTTACGTCGGGAAAGAAGCGTTACCGATAGTTCTTATGCAGGCCTTGCAAATCTCTTTCTCTTGACATTGTAGCCAGCCAGCCTAACATCTGGCTACCATACCTGTCTTTCCATCAATTCCCAACGCAAACATGCCACGCTTGCTCTTCGACTAAGTTCACACCTGTTCAGAGTTTGTTCAATTTGGTTTATGTGCAAAGTGGCGCATGGTTTGGCGAATCCATGTATACGCGACATCTGTTTGCACTCCTACCGCGAAAGCAGCTACACCGACTCCTGCCATGCGTTAGTAGAGGCGTGAAATGAGCACCCGTGTGAAATGAGCCACGCGTGTGTTTTTTTTGCCAACGCTGAAAGGGTTGAATGAGTCCGTTCGAGCGCGAGGCACGCAGAGCGAATACGAGAAGGGGGGATAGGACTGGAAAAAAAATGCAGACTCTCTCAGTTGAACTTTTCTGTTTCCCTTTATGTCTTAATGCTTACTGCTCCCACTATAACGCTTACTACGGTTATCACGAGTCGCTGCGCACATATTTCACGCCAGCTTGTTTAGAATGGCACCAGACTCTTGGCTAATTGGTTTGGACGCTAGAACTGGCTAGAGTGCCAGATGGTGGACTATACGATTGTTTTCCGTGCGGGAAGATTATGCTGTTCCAGTGTTGTTCGTTTCCCATTATTTGAAAGTGGTACTTAAGAGAAACACGTAATTTTCTATATATAGATGCTCTTTCCGACCTTTGCTTGACTTTCTTCGTTCGATAGAAGCTGGCTACATCCGGCGAAGAAGGCGATCAGTGTTTGGGTTTTTTGGCAGAACTACTGCACTAGTTCAGGATAATAAACGTAGTTCTACCCCTTCCAATTCTTTACTTATCATCAGCTTTCTAATTTAGGCATTGCCTGAATCACCAGATGTACGCGGATACAAAGGGCGCAATTCCTGAACTAACGCCAGTCGAACGATTGCGTTTAGTTTGTTTTTTAGCCGAAGGAACCTTTGCATGCACCTCACTTTATAAAAATGCCGAGGGACTAACCAGGAACGAAATAAGAATAAAGAGAAAAGGGAGTTAAGTTAGAAAAAAAAATGTAGCAATTATTTTTGTGTAATTTGCAGGGATCGAAACTTATAATTCTTAATACTTAAATGGATTTCTACTAGTACGTCCTAAGTAGACGTACTCCTTAAAAGGAGTACGTCTACTTAGGACAGGTAGTAACTGCGGAGCCGAACCATGAGGGTGAAATAACTAGAAGAATAAGGATGGGATGGGGCTCATTCGGCAAGCATTATCAAATCATGAATGGTAGTCTACCACTATCCCTCAAGAGGAAGGTATATAACAGCTGCATCTTACCGGTACTTACCTACGGAGCAGAAAGCTGGAGACTTACAAAGAGGGTTCAACTTAAACTGAGGACGACGCAGCGAGCGATGGAAAGGAAAATGATAGGTGTAACCTTAAGAGACAGGAAGAGAGCAGAGTGGGTCAGGGAACAAACGGGGGGTTAAGGATATCATAATTGAAATCAAGAAGAAGAAATGGATATGGGCCGGGCACGTAGCACGTCGGCAGGATAACCGCTGGTCATTAAGGGTAACTGACTGGATTCCAAGAGATGGCAAACGCGTGAGGGGGGAGACAGAAAATTAGGTGGCTAGATGAGATTAAGAAGTTTGCAGGTATAACGTGGCAGCAGAAAGCACAGGACCGGGTTGATTGGCGAAACATGGGAGAGGCCTTTGTCCTGCAGTGGGCGTAGACAGGCTGATGATGATGATGATGGATTTCTACTAGGCTGCGTGATGGATTAGTCTAGTCCAACGTCACTTCCAGAACCCCGAAGGTACAGGATAAACATTATATATTTATGCGGGGATAAATAGGTAGAGAAGGAGAGAGACACATTAAAGAAAGAATACACGGAAGGTTTTATCAAAAACCGTTACAAAATGTAAACACGGGGCAACGCCTGCCTGCTTTTAAGCGTGCACCGTTGCACAGAAGGTATTAGTGTGGGGAAGCCAAACAGAACATGAGCGGGGTAGTGACATGAATGCTACACTGGCGCGAAAAGTATATAGAAACCGTACGGGTTACAAAGCTTATGTGCCACCTTTAACTATTCAAGCGTGTGTCATTGAAGCCTGTCACTTTGGCTCCAGGGAACATGCCAACGTGAAGACTACACGATGTCGCACTTGGTAGCCTAACAATAGAGGCTGCATTGAAGGTTCAAAACGGGATTCAAATATTCTGTAACGCAAACATGTTCGACTGCTGAGCTGGCTCGCGAATATTCATGACCTCGTAAAAGAGGGGCGGGGGGGAGGGCGCATTGTAATTTTTTTTTATTTGACGCAAGCTACGTGACGAAAATTAAAGCTGCGTTTTATGCGTAAGTATGTTTTGGACGTACTACAAGAGTGAAATATAGCACGGAATATGCCGCCTCACCTTGTAACAATTTTTAAATATAGATGTACCATATTTACGAACCCGTTTTTGAGTGTAAGCGGAAAAATTCCGTGAACGCTCATTTACTATTCCACGAGCACCGGTCAATCAATTCAAGCGAATAGTTTATTACGCGATTCCTAGAGTCGCTTGTTTTTATTCTGCTATATACCCCGCTAAGTCGCAGTAGTAAAAAAATCATCGTAGTGAACCTGCTTGACGAAGGTTCATCCTCGAAACAGCGCGAAGATTGAGGCGCAGGCACACGGAAATCCACAGTTCGTCAGCGCTTGAAGATGTCCTTACCTTTTGCGCTGTTTTTACGCTATTTTGGCGTTATTTTTACGATGGATTCATACCAACTGGCCCAACCTGCGACGCTTCGACGAACTAGTTCTCTTGTGGAGTACGTGCGGTGCCCGTCTCCCCCATTCAGGCTCATTGTCTAGCCTCGGTCGAGCGTCGCGCTAAATCCCGACCTCATCTGAACCCCCCCCGAAAAGGGTTGTAATGACGTCGTTCACGCTTAAGTGGGCTCGCATCCGAAACCTCATCGCTTGAAGACGAGACGGGCTTTCGGAGCATCCGGCTTTCCATTTCTCCGAGTGAGCTATACGTCTCCATAATGCCAGTGTGTTCTCGCTAGTCACGGTGAACCCCAACGAGGACGTAGTGTTTGCGTGAGTAAGGGCTTGAAGAATAGGCAGCGGCATCGGTGTAGCGGCTCTCTCGACCAAATAAATGACTGTGTCAACGTGGGTTCCTAGATGGCCATCGTACATTCGCACTCCCCCTTGCGCTAGGGCATTACGCGATTTCGTTACGTCGCGGGGCTCAGCACTTTGGAGCCTATAAGAAAGCTCCCGCGGGAAGTGCGGCCGCTGATCAGGTGCTTTTCTGGGGTTGATGGGCGATGGCGCCAATTTCGTAAAGTGGTCGCATGTGCCCTCTGTAGGAAAGCAAGAGAGATAGAGCGTGAGAGCGAAATAGAGGGAAGGTGCAGTGGTAAACCACGCGATTGTATAACTCGCTCCGCTACACTTAGCCTAAAAGACAGCGGGTTTGAAAACCATGAGTCCGCTTCCTCGCCCTTCATCTTACTAGGGCGGAGGAGTTCGTTCTTAGAAGGCTTCGGGCAGGGGTTGGCCTTTACGCCGGCTGTCGTCTCAACGGGGAACTGGTTGCGATTGCCACTAAGTGCTACTTGTCCATACTGCTGTAGTCCAGTGATGGAAGCAGATGCATACCATCTTACATGGGCATACCAAGGGTTCCTGTTGGAACGCTCCCGTCACCTTATGGAAGCTGGCCTTCGCTGCGGAGACACGACCGAGTATAAGCGCTGAATACATAACTGATTCTACAGGACACTGCTTCACTTCATACTGAAGACCGGTCTTACGCCCACATCTAATACATATATACGCTCAAAATGTTATGCCTGAGGACAAGTCTATGTCGCAACGAAAAAAAAAGGGGGGGAAGAGAAGCGGACATAAGAGTTCATGTTAATTTACTTGTAGTGAAAGAGCACAAGGTTTGCTTGCAAGGTAAGTCAAAAGGAGGTAGTAATCTTCCGCGATGAGCCTTTTACCTCGCTCTTACGGCAGATGCGGCGCTATACAAAAATCAGTACTAATACTGTAGCCATCTGCCAGCTTACAAACAGATGACGCAGCGCGTGATGCAAGCAGGCAAGAGACGAGTGTCCCACAGTCGCCGTCATGGCTACGAGCAATGCTGGCTAACACTCCCAGGTTTACGTGCGCGGATATACCAAGTAAAGTGAATGGTAGGATGACCAATCCCTGTAGCTCGCTCGATTGGTAGATCATCGGGCGTGTTATCCTAAGATCTTAGGTACGGTCCCTACTAGCGGCAGGTTGTCTATTCGTACACTTTAATTTTCATTTATATCGCAATTAACACATTGCACTGAAGGGCTATGAATAAGGCCCCCTCAACTTCATTGTCTGTTGGTTTCATTACGTTCTGCATAACAAATAAAACAAGCCCATTGATCAACCCCGCTACCTTAGTTCAAGAATATTACAGCAAATGCAGCAGGAAAATGCTTCCAGAGCAGTAAAGTAGGCTTTCCAAACACCCAAGAATGACTTCTGAACCCAAACCCAATATTCAGACGATTGGATGGGACGCTACGCTTTATATGCTGCAATAGTGGTTGAATCACTTCATCATCAAGTGACGGATTCGGGCGCGGTTCGGCTTCTTTACCGCAGGGAGCATTTTGTCCTGCATAAAGCTTCGCATGGCCTCAGAAGGAAGAAAATAGAGGCCTTGTTGTACATGAGAGGATGGACAGAATGCGGCTATTCCCTTCAATAAATGCGCTGTCAAATCGGCGTGCCGCTATATTACGTAAATTGTTCTCTCGTCTTTATAATAAATGAACATGTCATTGCAGGTTAGTGTTAGAGGCAAAAAAGATGCCGCGTTACCCTTGTTGCTCTTCTTGTTGTTGTCTACCTATTAACTAAGACTCACGTCCATTGTTGGGGGTTGGCCAAGAATTGGGTGATTTTATAAGTTCTTACAAGTTTTAAGACTAGGGTAATTTATAGAGCAGCGATGTTACAAAGTCTCATTGGGCGAGCTCTCCCATCCTTCTCGTCTTACTGAGTGCAGTGAGCGAGTGCTGGAACTGTGCTAAACCCTTCACTAAGCGTCTCGAGACGGACTAATGTGCGAGGCAATCGCCGAGTTGAAAGCAACCGCTGACCCTGTCTTTAGCACCCGCAACCATTGACACCCTGATTGCGCGGCTCTCAGAACCTTCACAGGAAGGAGGCAAAAAAGGACCTTTTATCCACTTGGCACGAGTTACGTGGGCACCCCGTTGGCGCTGATTCACGTTCGCGTCGCCACGCTGTTTGTTGCTTCTCAGGTCGTTTACGCAGGAAGCATCAATCGTTGGCATGGCTCGTTAGAACCCCCTGCCTAATGTGACGCAGTCCACTTCCGGCGAAGCATTGTGCCAGTTCTTTCACACGCTTCGGGAACACGGGTAAAGGCAGGGTGACCGCCGGATGACACTTGCTCACAGGAACATGCGCCTCGTAGTTTTCGTGTTTGTTTTGTTTGTTTTTTCTGCACGCATGTGTATATTTGTGTTAGATGTGTGCCGTAAGACCGGTGTTGTGTATGATGTCAAGCAGTGTCTTGTGAAATCTGATATGTATCCAGCGGTCATAGCTGGTCCTATCCCTGTAGCGAAGGCCGGTTCTGATATTGAAATTGGAGTTGAAATTGAAATTTTATTTTCAGGCAAAAAGCAAAAAAGTACAATTTGCCAAGGGGACCGGTGAGAAGGCATAAAAGCCTGACAAGGCGCCTGCCCCCCTGTAAACCCGAAATCCCCCCCCAAAATGACTCATTGTTCATGTAGAATTAACAGTGAACAAAAAAAGCATACATGCAAGTCGCATGTGTATAAGAAAACAAAAAGATGACCGAATTGGCATGGTTCGCAGGAGTTGCCGCGCAGTTTGGTAAGAAAAGTTGTTTCTGCGCAGAGCAATAGACAGGCCTAGCCTCAGCGCACTAAGCCCCACAGTGGAATATATACATTTAGTTTGGCGGCTATATAAATGTAGTCTTCTGCAGTATTGCAGGTTCAAGTTGCAGCGTCGCTCGCGCATATTCGGGGGGAGCATAATCTTTGTACGGCAATGTACAGGTGTGAACGTTGAAGAACCATAAATGAACAATAAATGATCAATAAGGATGTGGCACAGTCCACTCCTAGAAATTTCAGAGCCCACATGTCGCTCTTGAACATTGAATGCAATTATGAATTAATCAATTAATGAACCAGCCAATTAAGATATTATTAAGAGAACATTCGATAAATTAATTTTGTGATTTAATCCTGAACGCTGAATAAAGAATACTTGTTTGCATGGCTTTCGGGATTCGTAGAAGCCGGCCTCATGCACTGTAAGCAGCACATGTATTTCTCCTGCGTATGGCTTGCTAATTATGAAAACTTCGGACAACTAAGGCCTCTCTCAACTTTGTTCACTATTGGTACTCAAAGGCAATTGAGAATGGCTGTTACATATTTCATCCCCAACTTGTTAAAACTGTATTTTATATCTTGCATCCTTGCTGTTTTACTTGTGCCAGCATTTTACTTGTACCACTTCTCAATACCTTGAATATTACTCCTGTTTACAACAAAACAAGTCAATGTCTTGGCTTTTTATATGCCCCACAAGACAACCTTAAACCGAGTGTCGGTTAGCTCGCTGCTGTGCGTGAGAGGTCTTTTTTTCTTCTTCGTGAAGAAAATGGCGTGCACCAGTGCAATGTGCGTCTGATTGTACGCTACTGGTGTCTCCCACTGGCAGTGTTCTTTGTTTTATTTTTGGCAGACCGCTTGTTCACTCACCTTCTGCATCCTAGTCGCACGACACATGTATCCCCTTGGATTACCAATCAAGCTGACATCCTTTGTGTGGCATTCGTTCTAAAAAACCGCGTGAGGACAATACAGTTTCGTTTCGTTGATTAACGACAGGAAGTTTAGCTACTTGGTACCGGATTCATTCATGAAAACAAAAAAGAACGTTGACTTGCAGACAGAGACACAAGCGATGAGCTCAGAATAACAGAAATTCAATTCCGGCGTTTCTCTTGCTATAATCTCTTCACTTTTATCGACGTCGGCACGCCAACTTCTTCATCTCATTTTGTTTACTTCTAGCGGATACTGCACAGCGCGCTGTTTTCATAGCGACGTGGCTTTGGTGGCAATAAACAGATGCTAGAGGGGTTCTTGACTGTATCATGGGTGACTCTATTCGGTTTTTTATTGTCATCCAAGCCACAACCACTTGAAAAGAAATGCGAAACAGCAGAGATTGTACATGCCGCAGTGTTCGCGTTTCTTTCCATCGCGATAATACATTCAACTGGCCTAAGCACACGAGTCCTTCTGTTGGCCCGTGCATCTGTAAGACCTAACCCTCTCCTTTTGTTATGCAGCTGCGTGCGTGCAGAACGAAACAATGGAGATACAAAGGGACCCGCTGGCTACTTAAATCGAAGCTGTCGCTAGGCGGCAGGTATTGTTCGCCGGTGTCATTCCTCTTGTTCTTACATCCATATGCTGCTATTCCCAGTTGAATCTGCTTCCTCGGCAGCAGCTGAAACAGCTGTAGGATAACTAACTCAATAGATGGCGTGAATTTGTGTGGTCCGCTACTTTGGCGTGTCTTCATTGGTGAAGAAGGAGAAACGACCTCTTTCTTTATTTCGAAGGTTTTGTTTCTGTTTGCCTTGCCCCAAGAAGCATTTCTTAGCGAACCCAAGGTATTTCGAGCGTATCTATCTATCTATCTATCTATCTATCTATCTATCTATCTATCTATCTATCTATCTATCTATCTATCTATCTATCTATCTATCTATCTATCTATCTATCTATCTATCTATCTATCTATCTATCTATCTATCTATCTGTCTGTCTGTCTGTCTGTCTGTCTGTCTGTCTGTCTGTCTGTCTGTCTGTCTGTCTGTCTGTCTGTTGTCGTGTTGATAATACTGACGTTTATTGTGCTCTAATTTGAGTGCTGACGTTACGCCAAACCATAAGTTTCCCTTTAAACGCAGTGTGGTCGACGTTTCTGATAAGCCTACGATGGGCACACAATTACTACACTTACAAAAACACGTCGATCCCCCTCGTGGCGCTTGGCTCATAGCCAGAAATTCAGCATAGAACTACTCGCTGACTGCTTCGCATGAAACTGATTCCCACATGGCGCGGAATCTGCCGAATTTTTAACGCAAAGGCATATCCCAAAGGACGCATGCAGGAAGGACTACTGCGGTGCTTTCTTTTGGGCTCATTGTGAGAAATGCCGGCTAAAACGGGTATGAAAGATAACATTGACATGGAGTGATGGTAAAACAGAAAGGTAGACACACTGCGTCTGTCAACGTAGAACAGTGAAAGTTTCTCCAGCGAATGTGTTTGTTTACATTGTGGGAATAAAAGACTTAGATACCCTTCTACTGGTAAATGAAGGCTCTAATTCTTTCGCAGTGGCAGGCTAGTATTATTTCTACAGTTGTCTAAGCAACCCATTCCTAAAGGGGCTATAGAAATATAATAGGTAGATGTGTGAGGTCTAGTGCGAGGTGTAGGTGTGATAGATGTGTGAGGCAGGTGATGCGCGTAGCAGTGTGAAATTTGAATGCAAGGAGCGTGGCAACAGTGTGACGGTAGACATGGTGGCAGATATCCATTCATTTTGTTCTGCAGTTACTTCCGTCTGATTTCTCCCAACACTGTGTAAACACTTAAAGCGATAGAAAAAACCTAGAAAAGTCAAGATCTTGTTTTGCTTCGATGAGCACATCATGACGAAAAAGGTTTCTCCAATTACCGCAATTAATTCAGTTCTTTTGCCCAATACCTAGCAAGGTGTAGTATTTTCTGAAGCACTTAATGAGCCCTCGGGACCAAAATTTCTGGTTTCCAAAAAAGAAAAATCAGAGAGGGAAACATGATTTTCCACCCGTTTTCTTTTAAGCTCACCTTTTGTTTTTAGAGGGTGCAGTTTACAGCGACAACTTGAGCACCGCAATCATAATCATAAACCGGCGTCTACAGTGCAGCTTCCTTATTCGAATCAGCTCTTTCGGACAGGACTAATTGTAACAGTGAGCCCTTCTATGAGAATCTTCCTTTTCAGGCTCATGTCATTACAATTACCCCGAATCATTACCAAAGCCGAAAGACTGCTTCTTGAAGTCCGCGCTAAAGTAAATCGAAAGCTCTATGGAATATAGGATTAAAAACGAAAACAGAAAAGCCAGACCATGGTTGTATTGGTAAACGAGAGACGAGAGCAGAAAATTACTTCCAGACACGCTACACGACACTAATAAGTGCTCCCAACCCCTCTTAGTCAAATCAAACATGCGAGGGCACGAGCGCATAAATGAATGGGAGGAAAAAGTCGATCGCGGCCGGCAAACAATGACGCTAATGCATATCGAACCTAAGCCACGCGAATGGACAGGTTTGAAGCTAGTCTGCTATAATGAACAGACGCTTTCAGCCACTGCCTTCTAATGGTGAGATTCAGTTTTAATGAGCAGGCCTGCGTGCTGGGAGTTCGCATGTCGACATAAAACGCGAACGCAGTAAGATCCGTAAACAAAAGCTTTCGATGTGGCGGGCGTGCCTTTGCGCTTCTTTGTTGGCAGAAACTCGGAAGCCTCGACCGCAGAGCAATATTGGACTGACATTAACACAAACAGAGACCAATTATAGGCGAATTTCGCGACCATACGAACGAGTTCTGCATCTAAATATGATTTCAAGTTTCCGGTAGAACGAGGCTGATCTGAGCACGCCATTACTAAGTGCATTACCGTGTTCGTTAAAACGATCCGTTTGCGGTCGCTTGGGATCGAGCCAGCCTTACCCTTGCAGCCATGCGCAAACTGCGATCAAGAGATAACGATGGGGACGTTTGCTGGGGTAAAAACAATCATATGAGGGTGGCATTGTGGGATTGTTTGTATTGCATTCTACTTGATGGTAGCGCAGGCTAAAAGGCTAAAGACCAGGACCGCAGAAGGCACTGTGCTGCGTCGAGTGCGCCTTTCTGTTGTCCCAGTCCTTAGCCTGCGCTACCATTACGTAGAATGCATGTTTCGGATGTCAACTTGCTTTCTTAGAGGAAAGCACGCTATTACAGCGGACAGTACTAGTTACTGACGAAGTATTTCCGTGCGATATAACCAGGCTCCGTATTCGCACGCGGACTTACCTTTATTCGATTGGAGATCACTAGAGAGAGGAAAAGGGAAATACATGCAGTGTTGGAAAAAGGAAAGAAAAGAGAAAAGAAAGTTGCAGTTTCGTTCAATATGCGTCATATAGTGAGTGCCGCAAGTACGAAACGTAAGAGCATTTCTAGCGTAATCTTGCACTGTTGAGCGAGAATTCCTCCAAACGCGGGAAAACACTCGCTGACGGAAACTGGGCGTGGCAAAACATTTGACTATTTTCGGAGCCGAAACGTGACACTTCCTCGAGTCTTATTCTCGAACTTCTTTAGCACAAACTTGCTTTTTTTTTGTTCTCATTTGCTGTTTTTTATTATTATTATTATTATTCTGAGAGGCGTGAACGTATGCAGCTCCATTATATAGCTATGACAGAACGTGAGGCAAAATTGCGCAGCGATCAAGAAAGAACGGGGTTTATGCGTCTCATGAACATTTGAAAATTTGAAATACGGAAGCTCCGAAATGAATTGAGCGAGCGTTAGCTGCAGCAATCGGCTTAAACAGCTAAACAGGGCTCTCGCGTACTGTACGTCGGCGCATCAACCCGTTTATGGCCCCAAATTTAATCCCACGGTACCAATTGTCCCTTAGCATCATCATGGATATGAGGCTAATGCGTATCTTTCGTGAGTCAGTGCAGTGAATAAATTTAATGGTAGCGAGCGCGGAAAAATTCAGCGTTGTGTGCTGCGCGTCTTGCACCGTAGTGGATACGTATTCAATAACCATCAAGGTCGGCACGAAACAGAGACTTGAACCACGTGACTCTTTTGACGTCACTCGAATTTTTAAATTTTTTACATTATTGGCCCGTCATTGTGCATTACGTCATCGTCTAGGTCACGGGTCTCAAGCTGATCTCAGCCAGCGGGTCGCAGACACTACATGGAGTCCCGCAATGGCCGAGGCTATGTGAGCGGGGAAAGGAGTGGGGTGCACTTGAACAAGATGACAGGTAACGTTGCCATTGGAAAGAAACCTCCTTTCCCATATCTCATAGAGGGCTCATTGCTGAAGGGAATTTAACGTCAGGGATTCGAGAAACATCGGTACCGATCTGCAGTATGACTGAAATCGACTCCCATTCTGAAGTCTACAGTTTTCGTTCTACGGTTATGTTTCAGCACATGTGACCTAATGGATTGCCTCACGAAAAGAATGCTTGAGACCGGTCATGTGTGTGTTGATCATGAACACGCTTATTAAGAAACTAAAAAAAAGTAATTATGGAACGAGAACAGTCATGTGCAGGCCGCGAGCTGCTAGCGAAAGGTTCGCGGGCCGGGAGTTCGGGACCCCTGGTCTAGGTTGATTTGTGCGACCACCGCCATGCGGCCGACATCAAGCAACACGTTTGTAGATTATACATAACTGACGTGGTTGTTTCGGAAGCTGTAGAAGTGCATGACTGTAAGTATTCGGGATATATTTGGTATGCTACGCAGTTAAGAACACTCTGCCACTGTTTGAATCAAGCCTGGTGTTCTGGCTCCTAGAATACTTGATTTATGAACCCATAGAATTGTGACGTCAAGTTGACAGCATCACATGAATATTTTTTCATTGCCCTCGTTGTACGCCGGCGGTCATGTTTCTGCGTTTGATGAAACACCCAAGGCTTTCGGTTTAGTAACAAAATTATAAAAAGTATAGCGAAAGCAGTGGAGATCAACTGGCGACTTGTAGGGGTTCGGATACGCAACGGGGGTTGCTGGGAATCAAGCGGCGGAAACATCTATAGGACATCCGATAATTGGGAGCAAGCGGGGACAATGCGGGCGCACGCCGATTGGCATTCGTATCAGGAGATGAAGTGCAGGGCAGCGTTACAACCCTCCCGCGTCTCGGCCCCCGAGTCGGGGCCACTCGTCCAAGAGGCCATTGATGATCAGTCCCGGTGACACGTGATGCTGACAGCGACGTCATCAACGAATGTATTGATAGGTTCTTGCCTTTTGATTATTTTGCCAACGTAGCTTTCTTACATCTAAGTTACCTTTGTCTTCAGTGGCGCTGGCAGCGAGTGACACTCTTCATCACTCAGCGACATCCGGTAGACCACCAACTTTCGGTTTGTGCTAAAATAAAACAATACATTGTTAGAAATGCAAACTACATCATTAAAAATAAAAACTGCCGGTAATCGATTGTTCTGATCCAAGTTAAGAATTGTATCGAATAAATATGATATCGGAGCAAATTTACTTAAGATAAGGTCAATCAGTTGCCAAGTCAATTAACCCTTTCATACGCGGCCTATTAAGAACTGTCTGTAAGTGCGTCAGACTTGTACAACATTATTTCAAGGCACTCGATATTCCATGGCATCAAAGTAATATAATACGTTGATTTATACGTTTCACCGTGATTAATCTAAGTTAAATCATAATTAAATATCTATTAAGA
>JALIZH010020949.1:0-29080 GCA_030522465.1 Rhipicephalus appendiculatus
TTGATTGAAGTGCACAGAATGGCCGGCTATACAGTAAACCCTCGTTAACTCGAACTCGCATATCTCGAAATCTCGGATAAGTCGAAACTTTTTTTCGCCGTGCATTAACCTCCCATAGGTGCTATGTATTTGCCCCCTTTTATCTCGAAACGTTTTTCGTAGGGGACCGCGGATATCTCGAAAGCTTGACCGGGAGGGCAGAAGGCAAAGTCCACTTTCAACAGGCAACGACGGCTCCGTGCGAACGCTTATCTCTTACCATACGTGCCAAACGCGGTGGTGAAGGGTGAATTTGAAATTCCCGCGGTCTTGCTGCGATTTCCTATCCGCCTTGTCATGCAACTTCTGAGTAGTGAGTGGTCTGCACAACGGACACTTCCAAACATCGACCAAGATGTCCCGCCCAAAGTAGTACAAATCTCTCCCGTCGGAGAAAAAAATGCACAGCGGTGGCGACCAACGGTTCATGCGATGTGTGGAACAACTTGAGAACGCCTTTCTCGTACCAAATGCGAATGCCAAGCAGGCGAGCATCCCGCGGTAATAAAATTTCCTGTGAATTGTTTTGCCTTTATTACGGTAGCTCTCCCGTGCAGTGAAACTTTTGCTAGCAGCACTGGCTTTTCTTTTATGGTGACCTGGCCACACATTTTCCGCGTTTTTGTTTAACTCGAAATACCGCTTATCTCGAAAATTTTGCCGGATTTTACGACTTCGAGTTAACGAGGGATTACTGTATTTCATTTGTCTGTTGGCATAAACATGTGAACAGCAAAGTCATCACAAAGGTATCATCATGCATGTTCTTTCTTGAATAGACCACTTGTGCAACTGAGCATAAGTACAAGAATGTTTTGGCCACTGAAGTGGTGCAGTGTTTGAGGTCCTTGGCTGCAAACTCAAAAGACGCTGGTTCAATACTGGCTGCGGTGGTCTCATTTCAGTGGAGGTGGAATGCTAGAGGCCCGTGTACTGCACGATGTCAGTTCCCATTAAGTAGCCCCAGGTGGTTGAAATAATCCTGAGCCCTCCACTACAGCATGCTTCATAATCATATCGTGCTTTCGGCACATAAAACCCCTGAAATTATTATTGTTGATTGTTATTGGTCTTCCAGTTGTCTAGTATACACATGTGCTGGTACACTACTGCTGTGTCAAAACTGTCTCATAAGCACATAGAATTGCTTTTTGAACTTATATGCAATTGAAGAGATAAAATTGGCATTCATTGCACAGTTACGTATATGTAATTATTTGGCTTAAACAGTGTTTGGATAAGTCTTCAATTGTTGCTGCTTGTATTTGTATCAGCACTAGCCTGTGAAACTTGGAGAGGCAACTGGAGAATAGTTCATGGGAATGTTTATCGATTGCGGTGCTTTTACATCACGGTGCTGAAGGGAAAAGGATTAACTTCACACGGAAAGACATTTATGCCTGGCAGCTGTAAGTGACAGCGCACTTGTATCATGATGCAGTGCTTTGATTGTGCAGACTGTTTACCTGCATGGTAATATCAGGCAGACAAGCAGGGATTTCTGTATCTAACCTTTCTTCTCTACAAAATGCAGGTCCCGGTCACGTAGTCGAGAGAAAAAGAAGGATCGTGAAAGGGACAAAGGACGTGACAAAGAGAGACGCAAGGACAAGGACCGAGGAAAGGATGAGGATGGCAAGTCGAATGAAGCATCTGGAAAAGAAAAGTATGTTAAGATAAGTTAGATATTAGAACACTGTTTTTTTAGACAACCTAACCCTGAAGAAACCCTCTGACTTTTGCTTTGATGAGTTCGACAGTAGGAAGGCTCAGTATCTCTTCACTTGATGAATTAGCGAAATATAAATAGTTTCTTCATTTTCTGCAGTGGCCAGGCTTCATTGTAATTGCTCATTGTTTGGGATCCTGTGAAACGCAGCACACATACTTTACCAGGTACAGTGCAGTGTATTGTTACACATATATTGCACAAAGTTCAACATATGTCTAACAATATGACTGAAAGCTGCATTGCTGTGAAAGGTTTCCCAGAATTAAAATGACATGGTTGGTGCTTTGCTCAACATGTAAAGTGACTCTAAACAACTGCTCGCTTTTTTGTCTTGGAGCAAGGAATCCAGTCAGTCAACCTTGTTACGCGTGTTTGACAGTCAATTTGGACGTCCTTCAATATGTTGCTGCGATGAATCAAGTATATAAGCACGGTTTGAAATATCGCTTAAGCAATTGTAGAATGCCTCATGTCGAATAGATGACAATGCATTGTGTCAGCATGACTTTTCTATCTGTTTCACTCTGTTTAACCATCCAACGTCCACACCGATCATGTAGACATCGGCTAATGCATCACTTAAAAATCTGGGGATCAAATCTCAGGTACAGGTGAGCTTCAGTATTCGGTTTTGAGACTTCCTTCGTATGAGTTCTGCAGACAAGTTAGCATACAGGAATTCTCATTCACATCAATTTGTGCTTTAGTGTGGTTTTTCTCTTCCGCATTTTTCTTCAGAGATGATGAGCAGGAAGAGACTTCCACCAAGAAAGAGCCACTTTCCCTGGAAGAACTGATGGCCAAAAAGAAGGCTGAGGAAGATGCACGCAGCAAGGTGTGCTTGACATTTTTGACGAAACTCCTCAGCTTAGCATTCCCTGTCTCTCAACTCTGTGTTCCTCTGTTGCTAAGTGCCTGGTTACCTCAAATCTTTTTGGAGCTATGGATAGCAAGTTGTTATCACAAGGCTTCTTAATGAGAAAGGGTACCCACAGCCATGGCATTGAGGCTGTCCTTAGAAGACGTGTGACATCCACAGCTAACCTGGTGGCTCTTTTGCTTCTTTTACTTTTCCACAGTACAACGGTATGTGAATGCACAGCCACTTGCTATTGTAAAAGGGTCATTCCACGCCAAACGTCCCAGCCATTTTGGCGACCATCTCAAATGTACTCGAAAAAAATCGTGCTTATTTGCTGCATTGAAAGCAATGAATTGCTAGAATATTACTGAGAGAAAAAAATTTTTGGCCACGTGGGTGCCTTCTGAATTTCCCAGAATGTCGTCTGGGTGTTGTTTGTGAGAATATTTATTCTAAGAGTATCGTTTGTTGTTTCTACACCAAATTTGCTTTACACATTAAGCACAGGTGTTTGTGTAAGGTGTTTTAAGCCGAATAATATTTGTGCCAGTTTTCTGCCATGTAAGCCTCCAAGAATTTAGCCAAAATGTTCTATGTTTGCATTTTTTCCGTTGCAATATTTTGCATCGCATGAATATCTGAGCAATGAATACTTAGTCCACAGAACATATAGTTTGCGCAAAAAATATTTTCAGACCCCTCAAGTTTCTAAACTTTACGGGAAAAAATCACGAATTTCAGAAAATCGTCATTTTTTGTCCACATTGTGACGCAATTTACACCACGTGGTGGTCTAATTAAAAATCAGCTTTATACCTCAATCGAAAGCAAATGAACAGTTCTTCTTATATGGCAAGTTTTATCATTACAATTTTTGTTTTAAGGAAGAAAATAATTTTTTGAAGTTTCCCATTGATGACAATGGGGAACTTCAACCAGGAAGCTGTCCTATGACCGAATGGGCATATAGCCGTCAATGGGAAACTTGGAAAATTATTTTCTTCCTTAAAACAAAAATTGTAATGATAAAACCTGCCATATAAGAAGACCTGTTCATTTGCTTTCGATTGAGGTATAAAGCTGATTTTTAATTGGACCACCACGTGGTGTAAATTGTGTCACAATGTGGACAAAAATGACGATTTTCTGAAATTCATGATTTTTTTCCCGTAAAGTTTAGAAACTTGAGGGGTCTGAAAATATTTTTTGCGCAAACTATATGTTCTGTGGACTAAGTATTCATTGCTCAGATATTCATGCAATGCAAAATATTGCAACGAAAAAAATGCAAACATAGAACATTTTGGCTAAATTCTTGGAGGCTTACATGGCAGAAAACTGGCACAAATATTATTCGGCTTAAAGCACCTTACACAAACACCCTTGCTTAATGTGTAAAGCAAATTTGGTGTAGAAACAACAAACAATACTCTTAGAATAAATATTCTCACAAACAACACCCAGATGACATTCTGGGAAATTCAGAAGGCACCCACGTGGCAAAAAATTTTTTTTCTCTCAGTAATATTCTAGCAATTCATTGCTTTCAATGCAGCAAATAAGCACGATTTTTTTCGAGTACATTTGAGATGGTCGCCAAAATGGCCGGGACGTTTGGCGTGGAATGACCCAAAAGTAACCACTGCTACTACGCTCAAGACTGCTTTAAAAAGATAATGCTCTCCATAGCAGGTGGCTGCTGCAACGCTGTATTTTCTAATCACTGCATATTCCTTGCAATCTTTGAGCAGTGAGGGTAATGAAATTTAAAAATAACAGCATCTCACAAACCCTGCCGACTTTTCAGCCAGTGTTCCTGACCAAAGAGCAACGAGCGGCTGAGGCCCTGAAGCGTCGTCAGCAGGAGGTCCAGGAACAGCGTCAGAAGATGGAGGAGGAGCGCAAGAAGAGGCAGCAGTTTTTCGAGCAGGCCAAACGCACCTCTGGTGAGCATTGGGACAGCCCATGTGCTTTCTTAGTGCTTAGGGTTTACCTAACAACTTATTCATTTCTATATAGTAGACTCTCAGAAAACGGACATCTCTAAAATGGAACTGTCGCTTAAGTGGAACAACTGCCTCTAATATGATTGGTTTTGTGCTTCATTTCTGTCCCCCCTGTTAATCTCTCAGTGAATGAAACTACCTCTAAACGGAACATATTTTACTGGTGTCTTCAGGTTTTGTTTAATGAGAGTCTACTGCTGTAGGAGACAACTTACAAAGTCTGGAGAGGCCCCGCTCAGATGACCATAGTGTGACAGCCGATTGCCTTTGTGACTAAAGAAAAAGTCCCGCTCATGCACTCGGCAATGTTCTCCAAAGGCACCAGCCATCCAGCTCATGACGCCAGTCTGAAATGCACGCCCATTGGAGCAGGCTTGTGGAAATCCACCTTTGCACAGGTGCCGTAGACTTCCAAATTTGTATCCAACTACCGTATTTACTCGAATCTAGGCCGCCCTCGATTGCAGGCCGACCCCCGAAATTCGCAAGGCCAGGAAAAAAAAAAAAAGTTTACCTCGAATGCAGGCCGAATGAAAGAAATGCTGTTTCATCGGCAGAAAACCCAGCATTTTTATTGCATAAGCGCGCACTCCGTAGCGCACATTCTTTTCGTGCACGCGGAATTCGTGCTGCGCTTGCAGGTTTGAAGTTTTCTCCGCGTACAAAACGACGCCGCAGTGGCACCACTTGATTGGTGCCATCGCTTCAAAAGCACATGTGGTGCAAGCGTTTCGCGAGCACGTGGTTAAGGTGCGACACTTCCAGAACTCTACCAATGCGACTGCACTAAACTTCAGAAAACGGCGAACTCTGCGCCCCCACGCCCGTTGACTGCGCCTGCGCAGGCCCGCGCCTGTCGCGCACGCGAGAGGCGGAGAGGAAGGGGTGACAAAGGGCACGGTTATCGTCGGCGCCGCTGTGCCGCAATCACGTATCACGTGACACCATCCACCTTTGCCGGCGTGAAATCTTGCTGGCTCGACAACACTCGCTGCATGAACGTATACTATAACTGCGAGATTTCAGAACAATGGACAGTACGAAGCAGACAACGCGGTTCGCCTGTGTAGCCTTGGGGACCACCACTCCGCCGCTGAGCGACCACCACGTCGCCGTGCAACACTACCGCAGGATGTCGCGAAAATGCCTCGGACGCGCATGCACAACCGCCTGCACATGTCAGCCCGAGATGGGCACATGGCGAGCCATCATGCCGCTAGCGTGGCCGGGCCTTTACGTACTGTCGGCCGCAGAAGTTTGCGGGATCTGCAGCGCGTGGCGGAGCGACGAAAAACTGCATCGCTGCGTCACCTACCGTGACGCGGCGGGTGTTGAGGATATCGGCCGCGGCCTCTGCGATAAGATCCGGCAAAGGCGCGTTATCTAAACGCGCCGTCGCTAATCGCTGAGACCGATAGCCTCGAAAACCGTCACGGTAGGTGACGCAGCGCTGCAGTTTTACGTCGCTCCAACACACGCTACAGATACCGTAAACTTTTGCGGCCAACAGTATGTGGCGGCTGCGGTCAAACCATGGTACTCGAATCTAAGCCGACCCCCCCCACTTTCGCACATCCCTTTTTTGAAAAAAAACATCGGCCTAGATTCGAGTAAATACGGTATAGCCAGTGACTGGAAATGCTGGTTCAATGCAGATACTGTACTCAAGTACAAGTAAAGAAAAAAGTGGCTTTTTGCCGTCCCCTCCAGCCAATGGTGTCGCCATGGCATAGTGGCCAGCCGTCTTTGCGCCACGCTCACGAGAAAAAATCCAAAAGCATGTTCTTCCGTGCTTACGAACCCCAACCAAAATGGCCGCCTCCGCTTTCCATACTTTCCAATGGAAAGTATGAGACAATCCATCGTCAGTGATCGGGGCATCGTCAGCGTCAGGGCAACGTCAGTGAAATCGCACTCTCACAAGCTGACTTTAGTGCCGTTCGAACCAATTTAAATTCCACGAAAAGCCTTGCTTGTGTGTTGTGTGTAGTGTGCGGTGACGACGATCGCCGTGGTATTTCGTTTGCTGCATAAGTGCTCGATGCTGCCTGGAAGCAGCTGTTGATATTTGCACCCAGAAGAGCAGAAATTCACTGTCACCAATGAAGGTGCAACTCAGTACTCCAGCTTACTAAAAAAACTCTTTCGCGTGTTGTATTCTAATGGAGAAATAAAATAAATTCAACGAAAATTTTATCTCCGGTCAAAATGAAGGCTTCCAGAGAAAATACTTCACGACACGGACGCACTCATAGAAGCATGGGTCCAAGTGCAGCCTGTAGCTGCAAAGCGGTTGGCTACGACATCACGATGACACAATGACGCCATTCGCTGTAGGGGTGTCTTTTGGCGGTGAAAAGCCGCTTTTTTAAGTTTTTTCTTGACTTGTACCCGAGTATAGTCGTTTGTTCGTGAGGGAGTTGGCACAGTCATTGCAGATAGTCGTGTGTTCATGGAAGAAGTTGCACATAGAAAATAATTGGATGTATCGGAGCACTTCAGGACACCAACAAGTAAAATCATCAAAAACATAGTAAAAAAGATGAGCCATATATCTGCAAGTGGAACCAGGTGAAATCGTCATCTTGCCAGCGTCAATGTCATGCTTGGAGATTTGCCAAGAATCTGAGGTTCATACTTTCCATTGTGTTCTCTTCAATCTCTTCAACTTTCACTTGCCGAGCGATTTAATTAACAAAAGTCAGTGTCAGTTCTGCAGCTCTTTCTTTTTCCTGGTGAAAGCTGAGTTATTGCTGCACAAACTGCAGCTGGAGCTTGTAAACTCGTTACGAAAACCGTGGTGTAATTTTCAGGCAGTTTTGCCACTTACCTTTGACTTTTACACCATAATGCACGGTACAGGCCACTGCTTTTCATAAAAGTAAACATGACCGGTCAGTGCTGCTTTAATCAGCCAGTGTAGCCTGGCTTCAGTGGAGCTTTGTTACTGGTTTCCTTGTTTGGTGACACTTGGAGTTCTGTGTCAGCAGCTCTGGCATTGCTATAAGACATTCTGCTATCTTGCAGATGATGTCTCTGACCGCCTGGACAGACGGAGAAAAGAGCGAGAGCGGTACCGTGAAGCTGATGGCGAAGAAGACGACGGCAGAGACAAGATCAGGGAACACAAGGACAAAGAGAAGGAATTTGAAGCTATCAAGGTAAGTCAATTGAACTTCAGCAGTGGAGTGCATTTTTTCTTTTAAGCCCTTCGTTTGAAGTCTGGCACCCTCAGCATGTTAAATTGAGGCTGTGGCGAGGTTTGGCTTAGAGACATCCAGAGCTCATGGAAATTCTGGTTCCCATTTAAAATAAGGGATGTTGGAATCTTGTCAACTGATTTGGCAACTGTGGGTTGTCTCCTTCAAGTTAGTATTTCCGAGTTGCTTGGTCTTCTTGAGAATGTGTGTGTGGTATGATGAAATGACCTCGCTATGTTCACAGCATATGTGTTTTGCTATGTTTTCGTTGCGTCACCGCCTGTAACGCTTGCCTCAATTTTTGGATCACAGTATGCTATTTAGGACTCTGAGAGGGAAATGGAGGCTTTAAACTTATATGAGTCACGCAGTGCTGCCATTGTGCTCACTGAAAGCTACAACTACAAAGAGCCCTTGAAGCGTAGCCCATGTGATGGGAGGCAAATTGTGGAACCAGTTCTCTTGCATGTGTGTTTATAACAGCCTGTGGAATTGACTCCATTTCGTGTAGTGGTGAAAGTGCTGTTTTTGCAGGAACGATACCTGGGCATCATCAAGAAAAAGCGGCGTGTGCGGAGACTAAATGACCGCAAGTTTGTCTTCGACTGGGATGCCTCTGAGGACACGGCTGTTGACTACAATCCGATCTACAAAGAGAAGCACACTGTGCAGTTCTTTGGCCGGGGACACATTGGAGGGATTGACCTCAAGGTGAGCCTTCTTTTCCCGAATTTTTCATCTGGAGGTTGGATGTGTTGCATTCTGTTTTGGTGTCACAGCTTGCTGTGTAAGCCGAAGTGCAGGTGTCAGTGGCACAAGTTGTTCAGCCCTTTAAGGGGGGACGCGGCTTTCGTATCGCGAAAAATGGCCAAAAAATCGATTTTTTGAAAATCAAATTTTCAGTTTCTGGAACCCTTTTTCTATCTGATTCCAAAATATCTACTCTGTAAACCGTGCCGAAGTGCTTCGAAAAATTCGTTACGCCCTCCTAGGTGGCGGAAATTACTCTGGAAATCGCGAAAAAAACGGTGATTTTCAAAAAAATTATAGCTTCGCAATGGCGCGGCCGGGAGCCGTCGTCTTGGGCTCGTCGGAAAGAACATTTCTCCGTGTTCAAATTCCCCGCTTCAGCTCGCTCCTCCGTTCAGAAAGAACCGCGCAAAAAACAAATACTTGAGGGACGTTACGAGGCCACCGATTGGCCGTGTCCGCCATGTTGCCCTGCTCGCCTCGCCATTGGTCCGATGCTCGCTCCGGGAGATATCGTCTGCTGGTTGTGCGTCGCGAGGACACGGCTGTCGAAAATCGCGCTACTTGGTGACGTGTTCACGGCTCGGCGATCACTTAGAATATATTTGAAATACGTGGCACAAGGTTACTACCGAGAAGAGACAAGAAGAGACAGAAAGAACGCCAACTCACAACTAAGTTTATTTTCATGAAGCATTCACAATATAAAGGCTCTTGAAGGACATGCGCAGAAATTTCCACTCACTGCAAGTGCAGGAACGAACAGACGAGGTTTGAAAAGAAGATCACAATCATGATATCTGGGAACCAGCAACAAACAAATGTATTCTAATGTAAAGGCATCAGAAAAAACAACGGAGACCCAAACCTGCGCAAAGCTCCTGGAAAACAAAAAAAAATTTACAGACACTTCGTAAAAAAAACCTTTTTTTTTAGATATGTGGACGATTTCCTCGTGGTTTTAATTTCTACTAACCCTGCAACGCACTCTAGCGAGGTAGATTTGCTTCTGAACCAGTTCCGACAACATGGAAAAGGCTTGCTCTTTACCCATGAGCTGCCCAATGACAGGAGCTTGCAGTTTTTAGATATTAACGTGACTCTCGGTGATGGTCATGTCTGTTGGAAGTTCAGCCCTAGAACGAGAAAAGGACTTCTTTCATACGATTCCGCGCATTCAAAGGTGGTAAAGAGGGCTAGGTATAGCTGCAATGTGTTTTCATTCTGCACTGTCCAAGTCATGCGAGCACACAGTGCATGATAGTTTTTCCTGCCAGTTACTGCGGCATACTGCAGCTGGGTTCCCTTCTTTGGTCTTAGTCAGTGTGTCCGAAACGTTGCTTCAGAGGCTGAAAGGGGAACGCAGGAGGCCAGAGCCATTGCAAGGCCAGAGAAAAAGACCGCATGTTGTGCCATACATGCACAAAATCTCCCACAACCTAAAAAAGGTTGCAAATCGGCACCATGTGCCTGTGGTCTTCTCTGCTCCAAATAAGCTTTCAAGGCTCTGCGCCCGCATTTATTCGAGCGGTGCCAAGGCGGTGTGCGATAAGAAGCATGCAAAGCCCTTTCTGCGTTGTGCTGTGGGCACTGTTTACGAAATACCCCTGAGCTGTGGCAAGGTCTATATAGGCCAGACAGGGCGCTGTACAAATGACCGTTTAAGGGAGCATTCTTTATCAATTAGGAATGGAACAGGGTCTCATTTACGCTTTCACTGTGCTTCGTGTGGCTACACACTGCAGTTCGATCGCACGCGACTACTTGGAAGGAGCCGTGATGCGCTGGCGCGGGAGTTACTGGAAGCCTTTCACATAAGGAAGAAAGGTGATTCTTGCGTCAGCGTGCCATCAGTTTTGTTGCATACTAGTGAATTTCAACTGTTGGATCTAGATGTACTTTAGATGGTTTTTTTTACGAAGTGTCTGTCAATTTTTTTTGTGTTTTCCACGAGCTTTGCGCAGGTTTGGGTCTCCGTTGTTTTTTCCGATGCCTTTACATTAGGATACATTTGTTTGTTGCTGGTTCCCAGATATCATGATTGTGATCTTCTTTTCAAACCTCGTCTGTTCGTTCCTGCACTTGCAGTGAGTGGAAAGTTCTGTGCATGTCCTTCAAGAGCCTTTATATTGTGAATGCTTCATGAAAATAAACTTAGTTGTGAGTTGGCATTCTTTCTGTCTCTTCTTGTCTCTTCTCAGTAGTAACCTTGCGCCACATATTTCAAATAACGATGCACCAACTGGCCCAACATAACGTACTGTTAAACTTAGAATATAATTACGCTTCAGTTAGGAGCTGCAAGCGGATGCGTGACCAGATTACGACGGTGCGCCGCGCTCGTAGACCGTGCGTCCGATGCTCGGAGTCGTCACTAGGCTTAGCTGCGCTGACGGTGAGACGAACGTCGAACTTTGCGGGCAAGAACAACGCGCTAGCGCACCCGTGGCCACTTGCTACTTCGCAAGCAACGAAGCAAATCGCTTGCCGGCTCCTCGGGACCGCGAATGGGCATTTTCCGCATCGGCAGTGGCACCCACAGTCAAGCTTGCCAGACCCCACGGCCAAGGATTGCTCGGAACAGCGGCTAGCAATTTCGCGCGTCGGCACTCGAAAATGCGATCCCAAGCACAGTGTGCGCCGATTTTTCGTCATCGTAGCCACGCATTTCGTGCATCGTCACCGAACGCAGCCGTCAAGCACGTCACGCGCCGGCTCCACGGACCTCGGCCCGAGCACTTCGCGATCATAGAGTGTTGCCAATAGGCACTAGTGATGCGATTAAGACGTGCTGCGAGCCGTGCTTGGTATCGCCGCAAGCGTCTATGAATGTTCTGAAACAATGAAAGCCTCGTAGACTAGCGTTTCCGCGACCGGCCGTATGATGCGTTTCACAGGCTAGAGTGGCAAAGGAACCTGTATGAAGGAGGGGGGACGAATTTTGCCCGACTCGCGTTATTAAATAAACTGCTCAAAATTTCCTGTGCCACCAGTGTCTTGGCCATAACTGTTAATTATTTGGAAAGAAGGCATAGGCTGTCCACGACCTACTATATGAGGCTGTCATAGTGTGAGCCATTTTCTATCACAATAAAATTATTCAATGATTATTTGTAATCAATAAACAAGACTATTAATTGCTCTAATGAGAGCTTGAACACAAGATGAGGTGTAATCATTTCAGTGTATGGCCTCATTAGATTACAGTATCTTTTTTGTATTATCTAACACACCACTCCTTCATACAGACAACTTGGTTTGAAGGCCATACTTCTTTGTAGATCTAGAAAGGAGGTTATGAAAAAAAAGAATGAAAGGGAACAAAGGCACGCAAGAGAGGCCACATGTCGAAGAAGTAAAATATCACAAGACAAAACCAAAGATCACAATTTTTGGGTGTTTTATAGAAGTAAAGAGAAGGTGAAACTTCAAACGCAGTTTTCTCAATACTGAAATACGAAAAAAAAAGGCATCAAAAGCACACCAAAGCAAGCATCAAATGCCCAAGAGGCCCCGCATCACAAAGGACACCAAGAACTATGCTCCTGGTGCATTTTAGATTAGTGGAGGCAAGATGAAACTTCTTGAGCCGTTTTCTCAAAAGTGTCTTTTTGCATGCCTGCCAAGTTTTTGCAGCCATTTTCTTCGTAACCGTTTGGCCTATCTTGACTGTTTCTTTTGTCATGTTCCTTAGACTACAACGTATGTCGTGGCATGCTTTCTTTCTTAGTTTGATTCTTTATAATTTTATGATGTGACTACTAGTTGTTCATCCCTGGAGCGTGCCTAATGTGAAGGTAGCAAAAAGAATCGCAATGCAAGAATTTTGTGTTGCAAAAAAAAATAAAGCGGGAATCTCAGGATACTCAGCATGCATTCAGCTGTGCAGCGAATATTCACCTAGCCTTCTAGTGCATTTTTAAAACTTTCCAGGCTTTGTGCGAAATGCTAAGGATTACAAAAAGGAAAAATTTAATTTAATAGAAAGTTCTAAAGATATATCTCTGAAACTTCTGTGGAAGCATCAGGGAGACATGCTTAATATTTGTGCCAATTTTCATCAACATCCGTCAAGTTTTAAGAAAGTCGGTCTTCCAAAGCCACGTACCGTATTTACTCGAATCTAGGCCGATGTTTTTTTCAAAAAAGGGATGTGCAAAAGTGGGGGGTCAGCTTAGATTCGAGTACCATGGTTTGACCGCGGCCGCAAAGTTTACGGGATCTGCAGCGCGTGTCGGAGCGACGTAAAACTGCAGCGCTGCGTCACCTACCGTGACGGTTTTCGAGGCTATCGGCCTCGGCGATTAGCGACGGCGCGTTTAGATAACGCGCCTTTGCCGGATCTTATCGCAGAGGCCGCGGCCGATATCCTCAACACCCGCCGCGTTACGGTAGGTGACGCAGCGATGCAGTTTTTCGTCGCTCCGCCACGCGCTGCAGACGCTGCAGATCCCGCAAACTTTGCGGCCGACAGTACGTAAAGGCCCGGCCACGCTAGCGGCATGACGGCTCGCCATGTGCCCATCTCGGGCTGCCGTGTGCAGGCGGTTCTGCATGCGCGTCCGAGGCATTTTCGCGACATCCTGCGGTAGCGTTGCACGGCGACGTGGTCGCTCAGCGGCGGAGTGGTGGTCCCCATGGCTACACAGGCGAACCGCGTTGTCTGCTTCGAACTGTCCGTTGTTCCGAAATCTCGCAGTCATATACGTTCATGCAGCGAGTGTTGTCGAGCCGGCAAGATTTCACGCCGGCAAAGGTGGATCGTGTCAGGTGATACGTGATTGCGGCATAGCGGCGCCGGCGATAACCATGCCCTTTGACACCCCCTCCTCTCCGCCTCTCGCGTGCGCGACAGGCGGGGGCCTGCGCGGGCGCAGTCAACGGGCGCGGGGCGCAGAGTTCGCCGTTTATCTGAAGTTTAGTGCAGTCACATTGGTATAGTTCTGGAAGTGTCGCGCCTTAACCACGTGCTCGCGAAACGCTTGCACCACATGTGCTTTTGAAGCGATGGCACCAATCAAGTGGTGCCACTGCAGCGTCGTTTTGCACGCGGAGAAAACTTAACCTGCAAGCGCAGCACGAGTTCGGCGTGCACGAAAAGAATGTGCGCTACGGAGTGCGCGCTTATGCAATAAAAACGCTGGGTTTTCTGCCGATGAAACGGCATTTCTTTCATTCGGCCTGCATTCGAGGTAAACTTTTTTTTTCCCTGGCCTTGCGAATTTCGGGGGTCGGCCTACAATCGAGGGCGGCCTAGATTCGAGTAAATACGGTACGTCCCCCTTAAGCATACATGACAGCTGTGGAAGTGACGGTTACCATTTGCCACTCTATAACTTCTTAACATCCAGTTTGAGAGTCAATCTCACCTTTTGTACTGATCTCTGGCAGGCCGTGCTGTCATTGTCTCTAGCTCGAACACAGGAGGTTCAAAATTTATTGCAACAACAATTGAAAGCTGAGTTTCCTTTTAAGGAGGGGCATGGCACTCTAAAATTTTTAATTTTCTTTCTTGATCGATTTTGATGAAACTTGCTGATTTCAAATATGCAATTATTTTTTTTAGTAGTATATGTAGTATGTTGTTTTTGAAATCTAAGATGTTTCATGTGCCTTTTGGGAAGGGGGGATTTTTTTAACCGAGAGAGTTGCAAAGTAAATCAGCGTATCACAATAATCTGGAATCAGAACTGTATGCAGTAGAATGAAAATGCAGTATACATCAAGCTTGGATGTTCACTTACCATAACTTTTGTTCAGAAGGGTTTAGAACATCCATTTTTACCAGGTTTTTAGAGTGGTTTTTTTTTATTATTGTCTTGCTAATTTCTTGTTTATAGGACTTAGGTATTGATGTCTTTGGTGTAGAGTGCAGCAGCCATTCGCCTTCACTGAGCTTCATTGGCACTGACAGATGAGCCCCATCATTGTGAGGACAACATTTGGTTGCATGTGAGAGCAGCTTTGACACAGAGCACAGCATTGATAGTTGGCCACTATTAAACTGTTAGGTTACTCAAGCAGGTGTGGAAACATTAAGGCTACTCTGTTCTTTAGGTCCAGTTTTTAGCATGTACTACCTTGTGGGGAACACGAAAGGGAGAAGATCATATATAGTAAGAAGCAGTTCCTGCATATTATGTCACCATCCTGTTCAAAGGTAACTTTCTGCTCCTTATGTGCAGTCTCAAAAGAAAGAACAGTGCAAGTTCTATGGCGAGCTACTGGAACGCCGAAGAACACAGGCTGAAAAGGATCAAGAAGTGTAAGTCTCATTATATCATTAACGAAACATGGGGGAAGACTGGAAAAATGTATTCACTGTTGTTACAATTGCTTTTTCTACATTTATCTTGTTAACTCTCTATGTCCTCTCTGGAGCTGGTTCAGGAGCCTAGTTTTACTGGGTGTAGTCTCTGTTTTGTTCACTCTGCTAGCTCTTCTTTTGAGCAGTTTGAGCAATCAGATCGTTTCTACTCAGTTCTACTCTTGTAGTGTGACTGTTTCACAATCATATCCATTGCATTGTGTAGAATTTTAAAGCTTATTGAATTTTTATGCGGTAAGTGTCATAATGATGTGGTGCTGCCATCAGTAGTGGCCATAACTGTGCCGGCAGACAAAGCAAAATTTTACAGGAAATGTTGCCACCTTATAAATTATTTTCTCTTAATGACATGAGCTATGTTTTCAGCCATAGATACCTTCTTTATAAATGAGGCATATGGGATGGTATGCTAGTGTGTTGGGATGAAATTACTACTGGAAAAGGAACTGATGCTGCCATAATTGATTGTTTAGAGCAGGGGTCTCAAACTCACCCCAACTAGCGGGCCGTAGTAAAAAAATTTAGTCCTAGAAGGGCCGACTGTGTAGGAGGTCGGAGCGGGGAGGAAGAGGGATGTCAGCTGAGTTGCCATTTTAAGGAAGGCCTTTCATATACCTTATGTGTAATTTCTGAAGGGGACTTCGTGTCAGGATTCGAGAAACATGTCGATTCTGATCGCCAGAATCTGTACATTATGAAGTACTATATTGACTTTGCTCCATGGTTATGTTTCAACACATGGTGACCGCATGGTGTGTCTCACGAAGAAAAATACTTGAGACCAGTCCCGTCTCCGTAGCTTACCCGAACAAAGCATTATTAATCGCAATAGGCGATTAAATAATTCGAGTAGCTTTCAGCAAAGTCACACGCATTTTATTCTTTGGGAAGCCGCGGGCCACAAGCGAAAGGTCCGCGGGCCGCATGCGGCCCACAGGCTGCTTGTTTGAGACCCCTGGTTTTGAGCTTCTTTTTTGGACTCCAGCCGCTTTGTAGTGGCTGGAGTCTTCTGTTCTAGTTGCCTCAAAGCTAGGCACCTAGAAGAGAAGGCAATGAATCAGGAGATGGAATAGCGGGAATTCTTTTGTGTCGTGGTTGTTCTGCTGCATTGCACTTCCCTGATCTCTGAAGCGGGGTTCCATGCATGTGTGTTAATGATGACTCATCAGGGTGCGGCTGAAGAAGATCAAGCGCAAGGAGGAAAAGCAGAAGTGGGACGACCGGCACTGGTCACACAAGTCTTTGGAAGAGATGCAGGAGCGTGACTGGCGCATCTTCCGCGAGGACTTCAACATCACCATCAAGGGCGGCCGCATCCCCAACCCGCTTCGCAAGTGGTCCGAGTGCAACCTCCCTACTGCCATCCTTGACGTCATCAAAGAACTTGGATACAAGGTGTGAGCTTGCTACTGCTTGCAGTGCATGTTTATGTGTGGCTTGGTTGCGGGCACTTTGAGTTAATATCTCGCTTGACTGACAGGTTGACTTTGAATGGACTATAGCCTAAGCTATACTCTACAAGAGTGCGATGGCAGTGTAGCGTGCACAGGCTGTGAAAGGGCATGCACTGGACATGTGTGAATATTCGAACTTTCCAATATTTTTCTAATAGTGTTTACTATTCGAATCGATTTGCACCGGAATTTTACTACTTGACGTATTCAAACTTCCATAAAATAAATATAACGGCTTCATTCGCTAAAAATCAAATCACAGCGCTTCTAACTGATGCGTGTAAATCCTATTTTTCTTGTGAACTTCAACATATTAGAAAAGTCAACCTTTTCACCACACCCTGATGCTATTTTAGGCATGGTAGCTCGATCAGTACGCTCAGAGTAGAAGGAATGCAGCGTAAAAGTGAAGCATACTTAATCCAGAAAAGATGAAACAGGGCCAGGGAGGGGGGATTATACAGAATGCACCCTCAGAGCAAGTGAAATTTGTTGTGCTGGGAGTTCCTTTCGTTCAGGGATCTGTTTTGCTGGCTTTGAGGTCATTTCTGTAAGTGCCTCGATCGCAGGCTGATTCGAGGGCTGTTACCTTGACAAACTCGATCTACATAGAGCTGCTTGAGAGCTGCTTCAAGCTCTTCGTCAAAGTCCAGATATTTTCCCATTTTCCGCTCGCTGAAACATTTCCTGGTCAACCTGCAACTGAAGATCTCCTTCCTTTGTTTACACTTATGGAAACTGGTTTGGGGCAAGCCAAAAGGACGTGTCATAGCCGTCCTTGGTGTGCGAAGTTTCCTTTGATATGAGCTTTGATAATGAAAGGGGCGCTCATTGGTTGCAGTTCGCCAGGAACAAGATTGACGCAGACTGTAGCCCAGCCAAAATGAGCCTGTGCAAACTTCGCCATCACAAGATGGCGATGTCACTAGATTTGCCACTGACGGTCAGCTCTTGCTAATGCCATGACGGTGTTTTCGGTTTTGTACTCGATCGACTCATTTTCGAAACATCCTTTCCGAATAATGCCTTGACACCGCGAAATCGATCTGCGATACCACATTCGTTAGTGCGACCCTAAAGGTGGCGAAATATGAAGTTGCCCAGGCTCGTGCCAATACTGCACGTTACGTCCAATGTTTCACTATGTGACAGCTAGCAGCGCAGTTTTGTTTTCATGCAGCAGAGAGCACGCTGACACTAGGTTTACGGGTTTGCATGAAAAAGGAATCGTTTTATTTTTGGCTGTGTTTTGCAGTACTTTTTAACGCAAAACTGTTACCTAGGCCAGGTTCGCGAAAGCGCTCACTCGTCCAGCGTCCGTGAAAGCTGTGTGTGAAAAACACGTGACATCTCCAACCAGAACTGGTGCTGGTGCCAACAACTGCCTCAAAAACCATTTGCAGCCATGTTCATTGGAGAGAGGAATTCCTATGGCAGGAGAGGGGACTCGAAAGGAGTGTGCCCTTGTGCGCCACATCAGTTGGCCTTCAACTTCTGTGGAGGCAGTGTTGCAGCAGCATGCATAGTGATATTGCAGCACATAGCTGCCGTGAGTCAGACGCCAATGTTGTAGGCTCAGCGTTGACATCGGCAGAAGCTTTGTCAAAATTGTGATTTATTGTACCTCGACGATGAAATAGAAGAGTACATATAAGGTGCTGTCGACACCACTTTAGTTGTACCAAATCATGTAAATAAACACAATTCAGCTTCCGCATTTCCTCATTCTTTATAACACTACTCGGAAACACCACTTTCCTGTTCCAATCTCAAAAGAATATGCTTAGGGATCCTCTGCAACTTTTTTTCTGGAATTTCACTTGGAAGTATTTGAAAAATATTTCAGAACTATCCAAAAAATATTTTATTCTATTCGCACTCAAACTTTAATCAAAATAGCTTCGCTCCCGAAATTTTGCTATTCGCACAGCTCTAGTATGCACTCTACATGAAGCGTTGTGCACATGAAGAATGTATGCAATCCTTCATGTGCAAATTCTGTAATGGTGTACTCGATTATGTTATTGAACATGAAAGCCATTTCTTGGAATTTATTTTAGGTAGAAGGGTTAATTGATGGGTAATTAACAAAAACACAAAGTATCTGGAACGAAAAGTATTTTATGTGCTACCAGGCTCCATCGCTGCATAATTTTATTGTTCCTACAATTATATAGGGTAAGGAAAAAGCCGCAGACATATTCTGGCGGCTAATTCAGTCAATATTTGAAGCAGCTTCTGCTAACAATAATGCCACTGTCTGACAGCTGGTGGTATTGGAGAATGTGCTCATAGAAGCAGATAAAGTGGTCTGTGCCATGAAATAAGTCGTGTTGCTACATACTTGTAACATGGACGTTAAGGTACATTATGCGCAGTCAAAATTCACACTTCGTAACATGTAGTGCCAGAGTAATTATTTTGCGTGCAAAGAACGTTACTGCTGGACAACGCTGCTACATCTTTGTGGCGTCACAAACTGTCTACAGCTGCCAATTTGTCGAACTCTATACCTCTCAGTACTTCTTAGTAAGGGCTGTAAAAATCCATATTGCCACGCGTGTTTGTTATTCTCGCTTTTACTGTATTCGCTTTTCGCCCACAAAGACTGTCAGTAATGCTCGGCGCAGACCATGCCTTAGTGTTCGAGAACCTTCGCGATTATAGTAGATCGTCTTGTTAAGATTGCACGCCGGACGCGAACCGACCAGCTTATTCTAGAGCTTGCACGACCAACAGTGATAAGGCTAGAAAGTTCGACGCGCGCTGTATAAAAGACGGTGCGTCCCAACGATGACCAGATTATCGACGGCCGACGCTCTATTCGCCGCTCTCAGTGCCAGCGTGTATTGACCTTCAGTTTCCCGGCCACAAGTTCGGCCAAAATAAAGAGTTTCTTCTTTAACTCGCCGACTGTTGCCTTCGTCGACGTCACGACCACGTGACAATATCCTCTTATCTTGTAATTCTGCTTGAATAAGTGAATTTAAATTGTTTTTTTTTCCTAGCTTGCTTTTGGGATGTAAACTGGTTTGAGTGCAGTAAAGATGCAGTTGCAATTTCCATAGATGGCAGTGCTTGAGTACTTGAAACTGAAACCTTACTTGATCTACAAAAACTTGGTAACTATGAGGTGTCACATGCTCATTTGTTTTGTATGAGCAACAAGTGGGTTTCTTTTGGTGTTTGTTGACTCGTGATATTTTTGAACGAGTTGTAGTCGGCTATTACTCGAATTGTGTAAATAGATTGCTAGGAGAAACTTTTGTCTCACAGTAGACTTAAAATAGGCTGATGATGGTGTATAGTTGTGTACCCTATTTACTTGATTGTAATATGACCATGATTTTATTATAAGGGGCAGCTCTTCAGTCTATTCACAAGAGAAAAAAAAAACAAAAAAAACACGAAGGTTATGTGGGGCCCTACGGCAGAAGAATAGTACAAGTACTAGATATCGCAGGATCATGAGAGGCCTTTTCCAGAATGCTCTGTCACCCCTGTTCTGCCTCAACCGGCTGCACTTTCTGGCTTCAAATTACCAGTACTCACCTATTAACCTTCCTCTAGCACCCATATCTGCTGTCTGAATTACGTGAATGACTGCAACTCCACCACTTTCTCCACCACTCCACCACCTGGTTTTGACCTTTTGTTCCTACATCTATCATTTGTCTTTACACCTATCATTTTTCTTTCCATCCCTTGTTCTATGGACCTAAGCTTCATGTCAAGTTTCTTTGTTAGCCTCCAAGTCTTGGTAGCGCAGATTGTTTTATGTATATTAACACAGTGCCTTTCCTTCAAGGACATTGGGACATTGTTTGTCACTTAGGAATCCCTGCTGACAATGTGTGTGATAGACTGGCTCACTATCCGACTTAGCATGATTTATGTACTGCCACACTAAGCTTATTAAAAAGTTTTTATGTGGTATCATTCCGCCTTGCACCTTCACATAAACTGACGTGTTGTCTCTCTGCTTGTGCTCACAGGACCCCACGCCAATCCAGAGGCAAGCCATACCCATTGGCCTCCAGAATCGGGACATCATTGGTGTTGCTGAAACAGGCAGTGGCAAGACATTGGCCTTCCTGCTGCCACTGCTGGTCTGGATCACCTCCCTGCCCAAGATTGAAAGGTCGCCTTCTGAACTTCGCATTTCTTGTAGTCAGGGCTGGGCAAAGATACTTTGAAATTGTATCTCAATACGATACAAGATACTCAGACAAAAAGTATTTGAGATACAGATACTAGATACCACAACACTGATTGTATCCGATACGATACATTGCAATTGTATCTTAAATACTTCGATACATTCTCAAATTTGTTACTATATATCTATATAATGTAGCACTAAAATTTATTAACTGTGACCAAATTTGTCTTATTCGAATGAAATGTCTGTTAGTATCGCAAAAGTTTTGTATTTGTTGCTTTAGCTACAGTTGCAGCTATTTACACTTCGCCGATAGCAGTTCTTTCACTTTTGTAATTGATGGGAGTTGCTGCTCTGCTTGCCGACCAGCTAGCAGGTTGCCATCTAATCACAAGAACTTAAATAAGAAGCCTCCGCACAATGGTGCAAGTACAACTGTAGAGTTCTACCTTGCCCATTAAAGTATTACAGTTTGCCCTTGATATTTCGTAGATGTTGTGTATGTCTCCAGATAAATCTGTCTCGCTCATTATCTCGCCTTCGAAATTTTGTGTCAGTGCTCCTTTAAGTGGACGCTTCTTCTGTTAGATTCAGCGTCGGTGATGGTGGTGCCACAGCTGTTAGCTGCAGCTGTCATTGCATGCTAGTCAAGCTTGCATCTGCAATGTCGTTCAAATAGCTGATGTGTTAAAGCCACGCGGCACAAAGCAACCCGATTCTTGCATTCTCAGTCCGGCTTCGTAACAAAGCACAACGCACGAGACACTTAGATTATGACGCTACAGCGACATCAGAATTTGCGTGAAAGACGTCGCATGCATTGGAGTATGCGGCACAGGACAGTGGCTAAGAGCGAAGTGTCGTGGCACTGACGCAACTAAGGAGAAAGAAAGAAACCGAGAAAAAAAAAAGGTCGGCTGGGCTTAGGCGCTTGTTTGTCGAGATGACACATACAACACATGGCATCGCGATATGGTCTCACATGCATATCGTTTGACCACATGCAACCAACCACCATCCGAGGAACCTGCATCGATCTCGTCTTTGCAAACTTTCCTCTACGACCCATCCAGGAACCTCTCTCCCTCCATTTCACCGACCATAAAGCCGTTATAATGAAGGGGGGAACGGAAGCCACGGCTTATGTAAACGGTAACCACGACCAACGAAGAAACGAAAACAAAATGGAAAATCACGGCTCACGAATAAAATATAAATTTCTTGTATATATACACACAGTGTTTGTCATGTCTTCGATGATGTACTGGGCGAATTTCACGGAAGATTCACGGTTTACCGATGAACCTCCGGAGCTTCGCCCACTCATCATCATTCACTCCGTGGATATGCTGTGTTTTTTTTTTAACAGAATCGAATGGGTAGGGGCATAAGTCTTTCTGTACCACACTTCTGAATGTCTGTATATTCTTAAAATGTCAAAAATAAAAATTCAGTTTAAAGGTGTCATTTTAAAGGGAGGCAAGATACCTTAAATCCTTTTTCCAGGTCTGTTTAGCTGAGTAACAGATCAGATAAGTTGCATTGGGGGGGGGGGGGGGGGGGGGCACTAGCTAGGACTGGCTATAAACAGAATCCATGTTCAGGCCTTGCTTATGTGCCACTGGTTAATACACTGATCTTGGAAAGTAGATATATACACCATGATCTATGTGTGGACTGTAACTAACCACTTCCATTTACTTCAAAATAAACATTGCATCTCATTAACCTTCTTGCAAATGTTTACAAGGCTCTTGGCTGTCGGCAAGCCTAGCTGGCTTTGTGTAGCATTCCAGTGGAGTTAGTATACACAACACATGTCTGTGCATTAGAGATGTGAGTGCAACTTTATATAAAGCAGTGTTTCATGTGGTTTTTGTGCACAGCTATGAGCTATAAGGAAGCATCAATTAATTGATGGTCCACTAAATTCTTTTTCAGTTTTTATTTCTTGAATATGTGAGAGATGAAATCAACAAAGCCAAGCAGCGTGTTCATGTGGAAATTCTTGTCACGAGCGCCACCTTCATCTTATTCTTCGCTTTTCATGCATGCTCTGTTGGCTTGCAGGCAGGAGGATGCCGACCAGGGACCATACGCCATTATTATGGCTCCAACACGTGAGTTGGCCCAGCAGATTGACGAAGAAACTACGAAGTTTGCCAAGATGCTGGAAATCCGTTCGGTGGCCGTCATTGGTGGTCTCTCCCGTGAGGAGCAAGGATTCCGATTGCGTCTTGGCTGCGAGGTGAGCTCCTGCATTGTGTCTAGTCTGCTTCACTGGGGATTTGTATGTGGCATCATACTTCATACTATAGAGCAAAAAAAAAAAAAAAAAAAATGGGCGGAAGCTTTTAGTGTTTGGCCTACCTAATTCCATACCTGCCAGTTCTCCCGATTTGCCCCCGAGACCCCCCAATTTTTGTACAGTCCTCCTGATTGTTCGGGCACAGTTATAAATCTCCCCAAAAACGGTGCTAGTGCCACACTGAAAAGAAGATAATAACGATAAAGGACATTCAATTCAGTTCTATTTCATCTCAAGGATGAGGGTGGGCTCGGGAGAAAAGTGACGTTTATCATTTGAGCCCTTATATGTACATGGAAAACAACGAGGACATATGGGTGATAGATCAATGAACATAGAGCATGAAAGATTTTGCACAGTACAAGTGAAAATATACATGAACAACATTGCTGTGCACACACAGACTGTAACACACGTGAACAGTTTCTTACTGTGCAAATGTCGAAGTACAATTTAAAATATAAAATAACTAGGGGTGTGTGAATATTCGAAATTTCGAATATTTTTTTAATATTGTTTGTTGTTCGATTCTATTCGCACCGGAATTTTACTGTTCGAACTCTTCGACCTACCTGAAGACAAATAGTACAGTCAACGTCAGATTGGCAGTGGCCCCTTCAGATTTTCAATATGCTTCACCGCATCACACTCTCGTATTGCGGCAAAGCTGCCTGTCAAGCTCTGCTACGGTCGCAAATGTATTGACTCAAGAAAACGCTGGTTCCAACGTGGAGATGATAAATGTGGCAGAGGTGGGGGCTCAATTAATGCTGTTTTGGACTTTAAAGTCCAAAAAATTGGACGTCGAAGACTTTTAGCATCCAAAATTTTAGATGTTCTTATATATTGACATCTACGAGGCAGATCTGGAGCTTCGGACTCGAAGGGAGCACACCTTTGTCCACCACATCAATTGGGCTTCCACAGAAGTTGAAAGAGGAGGAGAGGCTTAGGAAATGGCATCTTTGCCTGTCACATGTAAAGTGTTGTCGGCAACACTTTGGTTACTCCAAATCATGTACATAAATACAATTCGGTCTCTGCATTGCCTCATTCTTGATAAGACAACTATGAAACACCACCTCGCCAGCGCTTCATCAACCTAGCCAAAAGAAACACATGTTGCTATCTCATAAGAATATGCTTAGAAATCCTCCAACATTTTTTTTCTGCAATTTCAGTTCGAAGTATTCGAAAAATATTCGAGAAATATTCGAAAAATATTTGTTTTGATTCGTGCTCACACTTAAATATTTGAATTCGCTTTGCACCCAAAATTTTGCTATTTGCACAGCTCCAGAAATAACGTAATGGCACCGACAACGGTTCTAAAATTTTTTCATCGCATGCAGAAGGCTTACGTCGCTTTCGCCGCAGTACACTGGTGTCATGGGGAAAAGCGCATTTAGATTGGCAAAGGGCTACCAGCTGTCACGGGTCACAGCAGAGTTTGTCCCTTAATTATGCACGCTTGCATGTGCCATATAAGTACGAGTACCAGTATGATTCTGATGTCTACAAACTTTACTAGCAATCATTCATTTGTGATGTCGCTGCGGCCCCCAGAAACAGTAAATTGATATGTACACCAGTGTTCTTATGTCCCTCTTCTCCCCGCCGCTTTACAAATCTCCCAAATTTTGAGGTCACCAGGTGGATAGGTATGTAATTCTGGTGATTGTACCATCATGATGTTATGAGTTAGAATAGTTATGCCATGCCCTGCCGTTTCCTATGCAGATCGTGATTGCCACCCCTGGTCGTCTCATTGACGTCCTCGAGAACAGGTACCTGGTACTGAGTCGATGCACATACATCGTTCTCGATGAGGTGAGACATGCCTTCGGAACTTTGTCGCTTGTCAATGGACATGTGGTGTGCTTGCAAACAAGAATAGCTTATGTTGATTGAAAACCGTTTGTTTTGCTAAGGCTCATTCTCATTTGCTGGAAGTAAAAGTATTATTTAGCCAGTTGGACCATGGCCAGGTGAATTAAGGTTGGTTCTGCATTCTGCTTTTGTTACTTGAAAGCTTGCAAAAGTTTAAGTGCATAATTTAATTAAGCAGCTGCTATTGCATGTTTGGGGTTGCATGCAGAAAGCATGTGTGAGTTTGCTGCTGAGGGGTCCGCCCTATGTACGGCTGGCGCAGAAGCTTAGCTACGGTTCCAGCCACACACAGTCGCACCGTGCGTGTATCAACGGCCCCTTCCCGTAGCTCGAGTCATCGCAGCTACGATGGGTTCGGGCGAATAAGGCAACAGACAATTTCACCAAACAACACTTTATTGCTACGTTAGCAATACCGCGTAAGAGTCGCTTAGAGGGATAGTCTGCTCTATGAAGAGAACAAAGGGTAAGGCTTACTCCTTGGTCGATGGCCGTGGCTCGCAGGGGGGACTCGGAGGCGAAGTTAACTTCTCCAGGCCTGGTACGAAAGAGAGCGTCTCTCCGTCCGTCCGTCGGTTTTGTTCCACCTCCGGTTTCCCTCCCCCGGCGAGGGTTGCTTCTCCCGCCGGGGAAGAGTAACCCGTTTCCCCGGCGAGGGTTGTTTCTCCCGCCAGGGGTGAGTAACCCGTTCCGCGAGCCGGGAAGGGGGGGAAGCGTGCGCTGACCGCGGGAACACTGGCCCTCCCGAAGAGGCTCGCGTGCATCTCCGGAGGGATCAGTTTGCCCTTGCTGCTAGGCTGAACGCGCTACCGTCACGGGAAAAGAAGCATGGGCGCGCGTGCTCCCCCACACTGCATAGTGGATGAACTTCATTCACATGTTGGCATTTAGTTTTCTAAACTAAGAAATACTGAGGAGAGATCAGGACAGAAACTGTTTACACAGAAAAGCAAATTATTGTTGGCATTTGAAAAAATTTTATTCAATGGCTTGGTTTCTTGGACTTGATTGTCCAGCAAGATAATGCTGTACGACAGCCTTGTATTAAATCTGCATAAGTTTCTTGAGGGCAACAGATCACAACTGTATGTGATAGCTGTGTGCCCAGAAAAGAAAAAAAGAACAGGAAAGGAAAGTTCACGAAATTTATATGTGTAATGGCACCTTGAAGCCATCTTGGCCTGCATCTTTCTGGCCATGCAGGCTTTTGTTATTTTTGCTAAGTATACATTGAAAGTGATTCACAGGTTATTGTTCAGTTGTTTTACTTGGAAATTAAACTCTTTCTTTGTTATGTTGATGGTAATTCTATTTACCTTTATTTTCCTTGCCCAACTCACATGTGTGCCATGTGTGGGTCTTTTGGTTTTTACTTGCATATTATGTGCCAAATTTCCATCAATATGCTGTTGGCATCGTCTTTTCTGTTATGGTGCAACAACTGTCGTTTGAAATAAACAACAAATGGTCATGCTTTGGTATGTGATCACAAGGCCATCGGCTTCTAAGCTGTTGCTTG
Source organism: Rhipicephalus appendiculatus (assembly GCA_030522465.1). Classification (NCBI taxonomy): domain Eukaryota; kingdom Metazoa; phylum Arthropoda; class Arachnida; order Ixodida; family Ixodidae; genus Rhipicephalus; species Rhipicephalus appendiculatus. Next base: position 26,251 of record JALIZH010020949.1, read on the forward strand.
TTGTTGCAGGCCGACCGCATGATTGACATGGGCTTCGAGGGTGAGGTGCAAAAAATCCTGGACTACATGCCAGTCACCAACCAGAAGCCAGACACAGATGACGCCGAGGATGAAGAGAAACTACTCGCTAACTTTGCATCCAAACACAAGTACAGGCAGGTGTGTATGGTGGGGTCATTTCTCTTGAGACGGGGTAATTTTTATTTATGTGTAGCTTTCTTCTAAAATGTTCATGAGATCACTTGTTGCATTTCACTTACATTCATGTAGTAGCTGAAGTAAAAGCATTAAAGCTAGAGCTGTGTGAATAGCAAAATTTTGTTTGTGAAGCAAATTCGAGTATTAAAGTATGAGTGTGAATCGAATAAAATATTTTTCGAATAGTTGTCGAATATTTGTTGAATGTTTTTCGAATACTTCGAAGTGAAATTACAGAAAAAAAAAAGGTTGCGTAGGATCCCTAAGCACATTCTTATGAGATAGGAACATGGAAGTGTTTCTTTTGGCTAGGTTGGTGAAGTGCTGGAGGGATGGTGTTCCCTAGTTTTATCAAGGATGAGGCAATGCAGGCCCAACTGATGTGGCAGACAAGGGTGTCGAATTTGGAGTTGCTAATCTGCCCTGTAGACGGCAATGTATTAAACATCTGAAATATCGGATGCTGAAAATCTTCGTTAGAATTTTTCAGGCTTTCTGGTCCGAAACGGCATTAATTAAAGCCCCCACCTTGCTGCATAGGTTCGAACCAGCACTTTTGCGAATCAATCCATTTACGGCCGTAGCAGAACCCTTAAGGCAGCTTTGCAGCAATAGCGGAGTGTAATGCGGTGAAGCATATTAAAAATATGAAGGGGGGCACTGTAACGGCGCAGTGCATCTCCATGTTAGAACCAGCGTTTTCTCGAGTCAATACATTTGCCACTATAGCAGAGTCTGAAAGGCAGCTTCGCCGCAATGCGAGAGTGTGATGGGGTGAAGCATATAAAAAATCTGAAGGGGCCACTGCCAATCAAATTTTGACTGTACTTGACTTCGAGAAGTTCAAATACTTAGGATAGTAAAATTCCGGTGCAAATCGAATCTAATAGCAAAATTCGAAAAATATTCGAAAGTTCGAATATTCGCACACCCCTAATTAAAGCTTAGAGCATAGGAGTTTCGAATGAAATTTGACTGAACTTAACTAATATCTGAAGCTTCTTAGGCCCGTTCAATCTCTCTCAAATTTGTATCTGCATTCACCGCAGCTGAAGGACAACAGGAGACATTCATGATTTTTTTTTATGTATAATATTAAATTCTGAGTGCATTCATTTAACTTCGTTGTAGTCGTGATGCTTCTGATAATCCGCTTCTGACCACTAATGATATTTTTGAGTGTGTGTTGAGAATTTTAACTGATAATGGTTTCATCAGTGGGAACATTTTCACTTTTGAGAAGTTTTACTGAGCTTTGCTTGAATGCCACGCTGCAGACTGTGATGTTCACGGCCACCATGCCTCCAGCGGTGGAACGCCTGGCGCGTTCCTACCTGCGAAGGCCAGCCATTGTATACATTGGCTCGGTAGGCAAGCCTGTGGAGAGGGTGGAACAGGTCGTGCACATTGTCACAGAGTCTGAGAAAAGGTCAGTCTGCATTACTTATCTATGCACTACAGCTTTCTCAATGTAAATGGCATTCATAGCCACGTAGCAAATTGTTCAAGGGATCATGTCTCACATTCCCTGACAACGCAAGTGGGAGTTCAGCAACTCACACGACACCCTGTTAGTCTGGTTGGTGGGCCATGTCATGCAAACAAGAGTCAAGAAGAAGGCTTTAGATTGCAACTTTTTCTTGTGCTTCTTTCTCTTTGTCCTCATCCACGAACGACATCAACAAGTTTCAACCTCTACTCTCATGAATTCTGCTTGAATATTGTGAACTTCTCCTAATCTCTCGTTTTGCATTTGCTGGGGGGCAAAAATAAGATGTCAGTATGGGTAAATGAACTTTGTGGCTGTACGAAGTCATATTTGGTTTAATGGAAAGCACCGTGCATAGGTTGGGCAGTAATAGTAAAGCTCACAACATATCTAGTCAGACAGTCAGTCCAAGTGAAGCTTCATGGGTTTCCTTCTGGAAAATAGTTCTTACTTAGCGTCAAGTTTACAGCAACGATACAGTTGAACCACTTTATAAGAGACATGCGCTGTAGCGCAGTTCTTGTCCCTTATATGAAGTATCTCTTATAATTAGGGTACCATGTTCTCATTTCCTTATCAATCCTTATTTCGATGTAGGCACGCTAGTGTCTCCTATACCCAACTCTCTTACATCAGTGTCTCTTATAAAGGGGTTCAACTGTATAGCAGAAACATATTTTCCTGTAGTGCATACATGCATGCCTCATGTGAGGGGGGATTCTAAAGCATCTGTGGCCCACGCAGGAAGAAGCTGGTTGAGCTTCTCAACCGTGGTGTGGAACCACCTGTCATCATCTTCGTCAACCAGAAGAAGGGTGCTGACGTGCTTGCCAAGGGTCTTGAGAGGATGGGCGTAAGTGCACTTTCAACTTCATGCAGAATTTTCACAGGCTCACACATGAGTGGCAGTGCCATCGAGGGCATTATCACATTTTTATTATGCAAGAGTTCTCCGGATGTTGCCTTGCTTGTTATCTACTTCCCAATCTTCTCAATATGTCGTCTACTCAGAAGTCGCCTAAGCCTATCACAAGATTTTTGTTGTTTTTAAGCACTTGCATAAGTAACTTTCCTAACAAAAGTTCTTGTACTGGATTGTTCTACACATGTGATGTTAACCTGTTCTCTCATTATTGCTTGCAG
>JALIZH010020950.1:0-17084 GCA_030522465.1 Rhipicephalus appendiculatus
GGAGCTGTCATTCGCAGGAGCTGTCATTTTCCCAGCAAAAGCCGAAACATACAGCTTTACAACGTCTCATAGGACCACGTCGACTGCTGTGGAGCTTGCGGCACTCCGTAGCGCACTTCGAAGGATTGAACTCGAGTCACCACAAAAATGGGGTATATTTACAGACTCGAAGTCAGCCCTACAGTGCCTATCATCAGCTCTACGTCGTGGTGCGCAAGACCAACTTGTACTGGAAACCAGAAAAACCTACCAGGTCTTAAAAGAGAAAGGGCATGACATTACTTTTCAGTGGCTTCCAGGCCACTGTGGCATTGACGGTAACGAACATGCCGATAATTCTGCAAGGAATGCTTATGAAAGTGGCGTGAAAGAAGCCATTCCGCTATCAAGAACTGATGCAGCATCCAAGATTCGCGCGCTCGCGCGTGATGTAATGCATTCAATGTGGAACACGTCCGGTTTCCTGCATACCCGCATTCACCGTCTGGATCCGTCATTTCAACTTGAAGTTCCTTTCGGACTATCCCGATCAGAAACAACAGCCCTGTGTCGCCTATGGCTAGGGGTGTCATTCACGAACAGCTTTGCGCACCGCATCGGAATGGCTGACAGTGCCGCTTGTGATCACTGTGGTCGCGAGGAAACCATTGCGCACGTGTTGTGTCATTGCCCGCACTACAGCTCCCAGAGAGAACAGCTCTCAGCAGCCTTAGCACGTCTCGATGACCAGCCGCTTTCCGAACAATCAATTTTGGAGTACCGGAACGTTCCAGCTTCCAACCGGAAGGCGACAAAGGCGTTGCTGAAGTTTTTGCGGTCAACAGGACTCGCTAAACGGCTATGACACTCCTGTGCTCGAGTGTGTGTGTGCGTGCGGTTTATTATTTTTTTCTAGCTCTTTTCTATCTCTTTCTTTCCTTCCTTATCTTTCTATTCCCCCTTACCCCTTCCCCAGTGCAGGGTAGCAAACCGAAAATTTTCTTCAGGTTAACCTCCCTGCCTTACACTTAACCTCTCTCTCTCGTCCGTGTTACACGGGTATGTGCCACACGTGTCTGGCGGAAAGGGTTTGACGACGTAGGCGACGGGATTGTCACATTATTCATGTCATGAGCAGCGAGTCATATTCGTCAAACCATCTCACGGTCGCATACTAACTTTGGTTTATCCCAAATTTTCGGCCTGCAATGGAATGATTTGCAGCGGCTGAAACTTTGGTGGAAGAGGACAGCTCCTCTGCTTGCTGCACGGGACGCCACACGCCATGGCAAAAAAGGCGGTCGCCGGCAGTGGGAAGGGTTTACAGCCAGCGATTTCTAGGGCTAGTTTTGGACGGAAATATTCTTTTACGGCCCACTTTTTCTTATCGGTAGAGGTATAACAGTCCCTCTACTTCTAGTTTTCGCGGCAAACCACCAACTGTTGGGTCATAGTGTCATGGCACCTTTAATAATGCCTACAATTTAGGAAATAACAGAAAGCAGTGATGGCGGAAGGCAAGCTGTAGTTGCTTGCAGTATTCGTGAATTTTGTGTCAACCAGTATTTTTTTTTGCGTTCTACATTAGTAAACAGAAACGCTAAATTGGCTCTTGCTAGTTACAGTACAGAGAAGTCTCTGTCTTCATCATGGTCCCCGTATTAGTAAGAGCGCTAGTTAACATCACAGCACGTGCACTTTTATTCGAGCTGTAGAAATACGGAAACCATGATTAGCCTTGGCTTCTGCGGCACTTCATGTTAAGTCTGGCACATAATCAATACCTCATATACGTATTGTTATTGAGGTGTCAGAATGTCTGTCTGACGCCACGACCCATTCCTTAAAAGGAAATTTCCGCCTAGCTTTTTCCACAAGACCCATATCTTCCTATGATACCTCAAGCCTCAGCGAGAAAACAAACGCTTTTGTTCTACTTTACTTTCGACGTGTGCGAAATAACTGACGGTGATAACATATACCTCAGCGAAGAAAAGTAGCCGTAAACCACGAACAAAAGCGCATAAATGCGTCTATTTATCTTTCTTCACGTTGTCAGTCTCCACGGATTTTTGGTTTTCTTTTCTTTCGTTCTTGGAGGTTTACACGTGCAAGAGATCCACTGGTGTGGCCCTATTTCAACGTTCCAAGGAAGCTCACGTAGATGTATCAGAAACTGCTCTCTCCGGAAAAAAAACTCTTTCGTGAAAACAAGTACGGCTTTCATACTTGTTTTCGCTTTTACTGGTGCACCCTTCTTTGCATACCGTCATGATTCAGGAAGCCGGGCATATGCATCAGCGGCTCAGAAACCACTCAGCGCGCCGCCAACAGCGGAAGCATGTGGGCATTGTCTGCTTTCCGCTTCCAACTCCCCTTCCCCCCCCCCCCCCGCGCCATTTTTCCATGGTCTCCCGTAGTTGTATAATGCTCAGGTGTACTGTACTGGTACCAATGCGAAGCTTGTTTTTCCCTCCGATATCAAAGGTATGCCTAAATCATCTAGCATGAAGTACGCAAATTCATTGCATCACGTTGATAATTTGCTAAACAAAGTGTGTGCTTAACGCACAAAACTGCCCTAATTGTTTCAAACATCAGAGTCAGTCGCAGACTCACTCGCTCTTCCTAGACCTCACGAAAATTGATGAATTAGATCAAATCATTGTAAGGAAGACGCATGGCATCGTACTTTTTTTACCTTCCTACTTTGAATCAACTCCTGCAATCCAGTACTATGCCGAGTAATGGTCCAATAAAGAAAATTTTTAAAAATGCGCTACGATAGTGACCGGCATGGTTAAGACGCGACCACTGCCAATTACCGCAGTTTACATCCTACCGAATCCAGCTGGAACAGTAATCAAAATCATTGTTGTGTGGGCACAGCTTCACTGGCTCTCGATAAGAATGGTCCCCGGTACCGGCTAAGGCTCTGGGAATGACTCTCTCAGTTGCCTACACTCAGTGACCGGTGACCCGCTGCCACTCTATATTATACACGATGTCTCATGTACAGCCGCGGCCACGTCTGTGTAGAGCGGACGAGCAGCTGGTTTTTGCTCTGCGGGGCGACACCTTGAGGCAGTGTCGGGCTCTGACGTGGTCAGCCTGACTACTAGGCCGCACATGCTCCTGACACACCACGTCAGAGCCCGTAACTGCCCCAAGGTGTCGCCCCGCGGAGGGCAAAAACCGGCTGCTCGTCCGCTCTACACAGACGTGGCCGCGGCTGTACGTTGTGTTGAGTAGTGATACAGGAATGGCGTGTGGATTCTACTTCAGTTAACTGACTTAAACTCACAAAAATTCAGGAGTGTTGGTACTCACTTCGATCGAAGTGTCCATTTGAAGTGAGATTGAGAGAGAGAGAGCGATGACACTATTTCAATCACCAGCGAATCCGGTTTGTGTCGGCTGTGCTGTTGGCGTTGACTGCCTTCATTGACCAGCTGGCCATGGACCTCTAGAGGTCCATAACCAAGTGGTCACTGAAGGCTGTCATCGCCAACCGCATGCTGCCCTGCTCAGAAGTGCACCGAATGTAATTCGTTTGCGATTGCGATATTCAGGCACCCAGGTTACTCTAAGTCTGTACAAGACGTAGTGAGTTCGTGCAGGCGTTTTATATGCTGCTTGCAAATTTACAGTCGTGAAGTGCTGTCAAGCATTGTTCGCAGATCATTAGCGAAAGAGCCAGCTCCTAGTGTTTCCCTAGCCACAACGGCCCACACAAACTGGATATATCGGTGATTTATCCTGAGAAAAGTATACAGTATGGTATAGCTGAAACCATACCTCTAAAATGAATTGAAGTAGTTTACAGAACTTCGTGAACACTCTTGAGCCTGCATACTTTCTATGCGTCGCCTGCGCGGTAATGTCACTGCGAGGGGAATTCAGAAAAGCTGAGGAGATGCAGAATGCATTTCCTATAAGCGACACCGACCTGCTTGCGGCCAAAACGCCCGCTATACGCGTTTGTGCCTTTCACTCAACTAAATTGCATTCGTCTTGTGTCGTATTCTTCGTCACTTGCTGAGTACCTGTTTAGCACGCCTGTAGAGCGTGCTCTGACTGTAAGGCAAAAATGCTCTGTAAGAAAGCAATTTTTGTAAAGCTGCAAATTTATGTTTAACTACGCCTGCGGAGCGTGCTCTTACTGTAAGGCAACCATGCTTCGTAAGAAAGCAATCATTGCACAATCACTGTTTCATGTTTGAGCGCATCTGCACAGAGGGGTCTCACATTAAGGCAATTGTGCTTATTTATAAAGCAATAGTTTCACGTGCTCGTGACGTTGACAAAGATAGCAGTCGGCGTGTTCACGACTAAACTTTTCATTTGGACGAACCTGTACCCGGAAAACAAAAAGACAAACTGCAAGAACTGTACGCGTGTCACTGATAGCGGCGTGAACAGTTCTTTTAGATGTGAAGCATCTTATGGCGAAGCTTAATCCGGTGGTGGTGGTGGTGGTGGTGTGCCGCGTGCCCACCCTTACTGCGCATGCGCAAACCCTTTAAAAAAATAAAAATAAAAAAAACCTCCTCTCTCTCCTCTAGGCATCCCTCCCCGCGGCAACCACACCCTCACTGCGCATGCGCCTCCCCTCCCTCTCTCCCCTCTTACACTCCCCCCTCTCTCCTCTAGGCATCCCTGCCCGCGGCGTCTACACCTCCCACTGCGCATGCGCGTCCTCCCCTCTCTCTCCTCTCCTACGCTCCCCCCTCTCTCCTCTACACATCCCTGCCCACGGCGTTCAGACTCCCACTGCGCATGCGTGTCACCCCCTCTCTCTCCTCTCCTACGCTCCCCCCTCTCTCGCCTCGCGACGCCGACGCACGCAGCGTCTGCTAGCGAGTTTCTTGGTTGAAAAAACCGACTGCTCGCGCTGCACAACCGTTCACTGGCCACCCCGTATATATGGCAATGGATCTTGACCTCCAAGGTGGTGCCGGTGGGAGACTTCTCCTGTGCGTTGTTCAACAATAAAAATTCGCAGCGTGCGCGTTAACTAAAAGCGGAGTGCGGGTCTCTGTGTCCAGTCGGAGTCTTCTGTCTCTCATTGCCCATTAGCAGCGATTGGTATGTTCCAGTAGGAAACACTGCTCCATCACTGCCTGCTTTGCGCCTCCCCAGTTTTCTCTCCTGCGCAACGCTGCTATGAGCGCCAGCGTCAACGCCGCCGCCAGTGTAAGCGTTAGCGCCCGCTGCTTTACATCTACACATGGTCCCCTTTAGCGGGAGATGGTGTAATATTTTCTTTTTCTGTTTTTCTTTCAGTGTTTTAGTAATTCTCTGATGTGCTGTCTCTTTCATTTCACTCATCCAATAATGCACGCCATCAAATTTCAATATCCCCAAGTGGTTTATTGTTCATTCTCCTCCACCCCCCGTCTCAGCAGTTGCCCTCTCCTCCTATGCTATTTTGGTAGGGCGAGAGGGCACGAAACATGAACATACACGCGCTAAAGTAGGCTGTACACGTTGCTGGGCTAGTCGGTTCATGTTCATGTACAAGCCACAAAACTATGGCTGTTTTAAATGCGAAGCATTTCTTAGCTTACTGCAGACACTTTGACCGCTTCTATCAACGTATGTATCTATGTAGCCGCATACATATCGGTGCTTTTCTGATCACCTCATTAAATTGGGGTCGACCAAAATTAATATGGGAGGGTAAGAGGGTTTGACGAATATGTCTGGCTGATCATGACGTGAATAACGCGAAAATCCCATCGCGTACGCCATCAAACAGTTTCCTGCAGACACGTGTGGCATATACCTGCAACCAGGGGCCGCGGTATGCTGGTATGCGCCACAGGTGATTGACAGTCTGTATCTACCTAGGAAGCGCGAGAAGAGACATTGGTAATTTAAATGCGAGAGCGTTAAGAAAAACTGACATCGGCAGCGTTCACCTGACGAATGCAAAGAATAAATGTCATGGTCCCAGCAGGGATCGAACCCAACATTTCTGCGTGGCAATCAACTATTCAAGCTCAGAGCCACGCCAGGTCTAGAAACTATTTTGGAAAAATACCCTATGCAGGCGTAATGTACGTCAAACGTAAACTGTGGTTGCAGTGCTGCCTACCTTACTTTCACGTCGGGTCAACGTCCCTTGTATACTTAAGCGCCATCCTCGGAAATGGGTCTACGTAGCACTAGCAAGCGCTGCCATTATCGCAATGCACAAGCGCTACATATAAGCTTGCCGCTTCTGGTATTGGTAATACCCATGTTGCTGTTGGCATTGTTAAGCAACTGCAAACAACTGTTTATATAAAACATATACGACAGTTGAATCTATGTTTGTGAGTACAACATTTGTACATATCTTTAGGGCCATTTCGTAATGTTTCGTTAAATAAAAAAAATTACACCACAGTCACCTTCCCCACGCATGCTTTGCATAACATCGATTCTCATGGTATGTGGGATCTGCCGAATGTTTCGCGAAAAGAAATAACAAGGTAAAAGGTCAAGGGGAGCGCAATAGTATGCAGGTGCTGCCTTGATGAAGAGAAGCCCACTTGTCAAGACGTTGACTCCAGCGACACCCCTTGTCCAAGCATTCTTCATCGCTCCAAGTACTGCCAGTCAGTTAACGCGGCCAAATTTCTTGGGCGATTCGTCTAAGAATGCTTACGCAACAAAAGCTTTCATATCTCCATTACTCGTGTTTGGCGTATGACAGCCTTCGTTGCTTATTTTCAGTTATGTCGAACAAACTGAACTAAACAACACTGCAATTACCTGTATGCAAACGCAAAATACCAAGCTCTACAACAGTGGCTTAGGCCCACTTGCCTCACCGTTTCGCTCGAATCTGCTCGCTCGATTTCACAACCGACGCCCGCGATCGTCAAATAATCTCTAATGGGAAAGAAGCAAATACTCAAATAAAGCTGAGTAGAAAAGCATTCCAGAAACACAGACATGGCCTAGGTGATGGAGTTGAGAGTGCCACAGCAGGTTGGATACGCAATTTTGCATTGTACTGGAACGCTGAACAACCTCTCATTTGAAGATTTATAGGAGCAATTGAGCACACGTGCCACCGCGATCACTGGCGTGTGTGCAGAGTGGCCTGCGGGAATCATCTTCCGCAGACCTCCAACGCCGGTCTAACTCTGGTTTTCTCATGAGCGTCAAGGGACATGACTTTGCATTCATTGCTTTCCAAAACTATTTGCTGATTCACTCGCCTGCTCTATCAATGGTCTATTGTTTTATGTCTGTTAAACTTGCTAAAGTGGTACCGGCGGTATATTTGTTTGTACATGATCGTGATAACTGCAAAGGTTGTACGCTGCACTGCAAAAATTGCGGCTGTTCACCCGAACTGCTGAAAACAAATATAGTGTAGAGGAAAAAAGAATGAGTAACCTGGGCATGTATTGGAAAAATCTGAAGTTAAAAAAAACGGAAACACGTGTGTAAGTTTCCATGCAGTGGTTACTTAATAAAAAGAGTGTCATTATTTACAAGCCTGATGGCCCCAAGCTAAATTGCTACAATATGTTGTTCGTAACAAAAAAAACATTGTTTTCGAGGGGTGTGTACGCGTGGTCGTGTGTGCACGTTGATAGGATGGCCGAAGGTCTATAGCATCTTTTTTTGTCAAACGTAATATATTTCCTTATTTGTATTGAGAGCGGCGCTGTTATGAACTTTCTGTGCTTAGCTTAGTTACCGCTTCAATTCAGTTTGATATTTGCTTTTGCACATGATACTGCTAATTGTTAGAAAACTGTCTTGTCCACGCATGCATGGCTTGGCCTGGCATCAGTTAAATGCGACATGACAATAAACGACTCAGTTGAAGTTTATCACCTGTGCTGGATATATCTTTGTTTCTCTATCCATGTTTTTCTAAAATTTTCCGCTGGAGTTGTCAAGATCTATTAAAATCCTTCCCTTGCAGTCCCTAGGAAATCATGCAGCAGTAGTTCCCAGCAAACTGTTTGCGTATTGTACCCAGGATAACGACACGAAATAATTAGAAACGCACTGCGCTATCTTTTGTCCTACCTAAAATAAGGAAACTAAACAATAATGTTCATAATTTTCACCATGACGTTCTACTTGTGTTGCCAGCAGCTCATTGCGGGATACAAGGCAATGCTCGTCCTGACTCAGCTATCTACTCATATCTAGCTCCCTATCGTAAAACTCCTGCTGTCATTCTTCGAACGAGATATGGTTTAGAAGATTTGCTGCGGTTCCCAAATTATTTTCCTTTTAGCGATTTCAGGGCAAGTTTATCATTGACAATAAAAAGGAGAAAAATAATAATTAAGATAACGAAACAATGGCAGAAAACACCACATTTAAGCCTACAATTCCTTATTTTCTGAGCACATGGCTTTAGATGCGCTTTATTTATTAATGGCAGTGAATTAGATGCGCTTTATTTATTAATAGCAGTAAAGTATCAATTAGAGATGAGATACGCGTCAATGGAATAAGCCAAGGGCTGATGACTTGCATTCAGCTTTATCTTTGACAGATGTCTGTGATGCCTACCGTGATGCAGTGTACCGGAGGTGCACCTATGCGCAGAAGATCAGAACGGAAGATGACAAACATTCAACCATATTCGAGGCATGGTATGGGTTGCCGTGATTTAGCAAATACAAAGGATGTCAATAAACTTATTCACTCACTTCATGTGCATTTTGGTGCTTCACCATAATGATTAACCCGTACTTTACTTATTCCTATAGAAATCAAGAAATGTGTCTTGTTACGTTGTAACATTATTTATGCATTTTCATTATAGTGTATTTAAGTTACTGACGTAAGTTGTATGACTGTAGCTACCTATTTGATGTAAAGTGTCGTACCACCCGGTAGTGACCCTCAAGCGATGGAGGACAGTAGTTCAAAAAAACGAAATAAATAAATAAATAACTAAATAAATAAATAAATAAATAAATAAACTAAAAATAAATATAATATTAAATAACTAATACAAATGCCATAGATTCTGTTTTAAGCGATGCATAATCACCTCGACAATCACTAAATACGACACTCACTTCTAGTAATTGATGATTCATTTTTAGCTTGTGATTGTTAAGGTTTCTAAACTCTCTGATTTGCATTCCATTGGCAAATGAAGATCGCAATAGTGAATATAAATTCACTTCACGTAACGCGATTTTCAATCAAAGTCACAAAGCTGCCTAATTTCTTGCTGATAATATAAAGATGGTCAATTTTTCCGTGTCATTCCTGCGTCTTCATCGAATCGCCACCTTCCCTTTTCATCTAGTTACTCCACTGATGAACCTCATCCAAGGTGACAGCACACTGCGTAAAACACTTTTCCTTTCTTTCTGAGGACTAGGCAGGCATTCGAGTTCGTGAAATAATCAACGAGCGCCGATAATAGAGCTCACGACGCGCAGACATCGAGTGCGAGCGTTCTTGATATACCGCCCTACATCGTACTTCATTTAGAGCTGAATCTGCATTCGAAGTGTACTCTTCCCATCCAAGAGACATAAAGAAAACACCAGGTGAAATGGACGCGTTTCGTGCCAATCACCGAGCACAGCCATTCCTGTTAAACACTGGAGCCTTAAAATCTCGAAATATCTTTGATTTATTCTGCGAGCGAGGGCTATGCGTCTTTCGTGAAGTGAATGGGAGCTTCTAGCTTCTCATTGGTCGCGAATATTTGTACAGCGTCGTTCGGTGGTTCCGATCAATTGCCGGCTCCTTTGCCGAGTGAATTAGAAATAATGTATGGGACTGAGAATTCTGTTCAACTCGCTGGAGCAACGCTCCAGCTGTTTGCTCCGGCAAGTTGCTTCAGCGAGTTGCTACTGTACGCAAACACTAACGTTCTCGTATTAGAGCACAGTGGAAACAGGATAGTTGTTGTATGCAATGCAAGTTGTTAGGTTCAGGTAGCTCAGCTTAGTTACATAAACCAGCACGAGGACAATTATTAGTGAAACTAAGGAGGACGTCAAAGTGAGCGGGAGCAAGGTTGATCTGGCATTTAGGTTAATACCATCTGAATGTAGCAGTTTTGCTCTAATGACGGCTGCACGTGGACGAATACAGTGAAACTAGAAGCTTGCTCTGATTCGCCGTTGTGCTTCGCACACTGGATAAAAAGCGAATAGTGCGTTCTTAATGGGAACGCTCCATTTCGTTTTGCGATCACAATACACACGAATGCCACATTTTCTCCCTCCCGCACCCCTCGGCCCCTCTTTCTTTTTTGGGCCACTGCCACCGACTTTCCACGGCTGCCATTACTCTTCCATTGTTGTCGAGGCTCTCGACGACAGGGCCGCTTGGTACAGAGTTTCTATAGTTGCCAACGGTGGGTGCCGTCGCTGTAAGCAGACAGCGGGATTTGGTTCCTATTTGCCCCTTTATTTTCATCCCCTCTGTGCTGTTCTGGATTTGAACAAATGTTGTGAGTCTTGATGCGTGTGTTTTTATGTGTACAGACATGCAGAATAGATAGATAGATAGATAGATAGATAGATAGATAGATAGATAGATAGATAGATAGATAGATAGATAGATAGATAGATAGATAGATAGATAGATAGATAGATAGATAGATAGATAGATAGATAGATAGATAGATAGATAGATAGATAGATAGATAGATAGATAGATAGATAGATAGATAGATAGATAGATAGATAGATAAATTACGCTGCCTGTCACTCACCCGCAACTCCTACGCACATAAAAAAAACAAATAGCAGTTCTCCATGAGACCTTATTAATGGAATGCAGCCCGCAGCAATATGCGGCGGAACCAGGCCCGGCTGGCATGCTGCACTATATAATTACCCGTGAGAAAGAAATTAAAACAGAAAGAAAGAAGTAATTAAACACCCCGAAAGCAATGAACACGTGACTGCCAGTAAATGCTGAGCGCCAGCGTTAACGAATGCCGCTTAAGCAGGTAGTACACCCATAATCATCTCTCAGCGTACAGCCCGTCTCGACGTTACTCCTGACACGTACAGATGTCTGGCGCCAGGGACCGTTGTTATCGTCTGCGCTGCTATAACTTTACCGTTTCTAATTAACGTTCTTCATAGGCATGCGTCAACAAGAAAGCGCGATAGCTGCTTCCACGTTTCTTTTGTAGTTTTGTATTGTAGTTTTTTTACCTCGCGCGCGGACCACCGCAGTGAACAACACATTGTTCAGATGAAAGCCTGTGCCATGCATGCGTGTGGGCTGGTTCTATTCGGGGAAACAACTGGCCTTTCCCCACACGCAAGCTCTATTGTTTCCCGGCTCGGTATGAACACAACCTCGAGTCAGAGGTTCATTAGCGGTTTGATACGGCTTGCGTTCCTTTTTTTTTTCAGACATACCCATACCATCGTTCTAATTAAAGAAAGGCCTGCGCAGATATCAAAATAGTGGTCATACGGCCTGAAGTAGCGAGGATGTCGTCACATGCAAACGGTCACCCCTTTGTTTGTGAACAATCATGGAGAGATACGGGAAATGAATGAACGAATGAAATGAACGGGGACATTGACCAAGTTAAAGTTTTAAATATTTTAAGTATACTTCCTACGGTAGTTGCTGGAGCAGTCAAGGACGAGAGCAAGTTGAGGTAGTTTGTACAGATTAATGAAAAAAATGGAGAAGCTGCGCAAGGATTGAAATAGCAAAACTAGATGATTATGAAGACTACTTTGGTTTCTTCTAGGTTGTTTCTAGGCGTTAGCTAGGTGAGTCACGTTGTTGCTAGGTCGCTTTTATGTCTCTGCTAGGCTTTGGATAGGTGATGCTAGGTTGGTACTACGTTGATTCTCAGCGCACAGAGATTCGATTTAAACCAGAGACAGTCACAGCCACGGCACGGGCACGTCAACCTTGGCGGGGGGCCCTCCATAGCTTCGGGGTCTTCTCGCCGCCGCCGTTGCCTTTGCCGTTCCCTAGTATTCTCTCTTTGGACGTACTCGGGTCTTCGGCTAGCCCCCGTCGCTTCGCAGCCATTTGTTGGGCTAACTGTTGCCTTCCTTTTCAGGGGGACCGGGGGCGAGCTGTGGCCTGTGGGCCTGAATTAGTGGGCTACTGAGGGCATAGAGTTTCCTAAAATTAACTAGAGGGGACTCTGGCGCTGCGATCGTTCAGCCACCATGGGAATGATGGGCAGTACACAAATTTGCCTAGTCTTCGTGACTCCGGCTTCAAACGCACTTGTGGCTTTGTTTATTGTTGCGCTTTCGTTCTGTTTCGGATAAAAGAATGGACCGTTGTGAACTTCGTGAATCTATTTGAATTCGTGTGCCTAAAAATGTCAAGCTGGTGAAGCGTTACTGCTAAACCTTTGCTGAAATTCGAATTGCGGCAAAGCTGATTCAGGCCACACGGAGCCAAAAGAACGAAGACTAGGCAAGACTAGGCAAATTTGTGTACTACCCATGATTCCCATGCTGGCTGAAGCGCCGTGTGCTGCAGCTCCCGTAGACACTAGCGCCAGAGTCCCTCTAGTGTATTTATAGGAAACTCTATGACTGAGGGCACCGGCATAATGCTTACGCATCCGAGGCTTACTGGGATAGCGGGAGGATTGATATGCGTTACCAAAGGAGGGAGTAAGTAAGTAAATAAGTAATAACAATACGAACAACAATAATAATGTCAAGGAGCTTAACGTGCCGAAAACTCCGATATGATTATGAGGCAGAACCTAGTGCAGAGCTCCGGAAACGTTGACCATCTGGTTTTCTTTCACGGGCCTCTAGCATTTTGCCTCCATCGAAATGCAACCGCAGCAGCCGGGATCGAACCCGCGACGTTCGGGTCTGCAGGCCGAGCATCATAACCACTATAAAACCACGGAAGGCAAATAATATTAATTTTGGGGATTTGACGGGGCATCAAGGTGACATGATTGAGAAACGAACAATGGAGGACGGCGAAAATGCTCCTAAATAACCTGCTCCTAAATGTAAGCACTCAGGCTTCGCAAAAAAAATGTCACAAATGTTTGCGGATTTCACCGCTTTTTTTCTGCATGACACGTGCGTGATTTATGACTTTATTGCTCGCCATCTATGTCAGCACAGACCTCACGTCTTCCAGCACAGACCTCAGGTCGTGAGCTGCATGCACTTGCAGCAGCTCACGCAGTAGAGCTGCTGCAAGTGCATGCTGCAGAGTGAACTTTACAAACGTGCTTGCAACACCGATAACTTTTACGCAGAATTTTCGGTTGTTTCTTTCCAGCTTTTCGCACACTGCGCAAATCCTCGCAACTTCGACTATGTCGCAAAAACACCGGCAATACTGGTCTGAGTGTAGCAATCCGAAAAATATTTTCTTTCCCGGCGTTGACTTGATGACCAATAACATCGAGCTTGCTCATATTGGTGCCGTTCACAGTCCCGACACGTATCTTACGCCTTCGCTGTATACTTTTATCGTGAGAAAAGAAATCGGCTGCTTGGGCCGTCGCTTTTATTTTTTGTATTTCAGTGTGAAAAACGAAAGCGCGAATATACGGTACGTGCGACCCCTCGCGGGTGTCGAAACCTAACGGGTCATAAATCCAAACATTGAGGACAAAGCGAAAGCTTATTGCAACGTTGTGCCGTTATAAAGCTGGAGGTGTATACGGGACACATATTTTATGGGTTGCACAAACTCCGTTGGAGCAGCTGCTGTTCCCTCTGCCACTAAAGTCGCCAGCCAACAACCATTCTTCCAATCCCGCTTTTCCTCAGAACACCACGGGCCAGTGCACGCTTCCAGGCGCTTTTGCCAGCCCCCAGTCGTAGAGCCGCAATTTCGTCCTAATAATCTGTAGAAAAAACGCGCCACACATACAACTACATCCTTATTTCCTGCTAGTGAAGGCTCAGCTCGGTTTAGTTGTATGTAATAATTTAGGACGACTGTGGACTACGCACAAGCACTCGAACTTGGGGAGAACCGTATGAAAAAGAGAAGTTTCTCCAAAATTTTCACGTAAAGTAACTTTCTCTGTTAACTTCTCTCTTTCTTTCTTCGCATCGACACGATGCCAAGTGTGCCTACGCAGTTGTTATCGTGTCTTATGACTCACGTTCCGGCGCCGGACGTCAAGCCAGGGTTGCCGTTGGTGGCTACTTTGTGCCAAATTGACTACTTTTGGGCTACCTTTGGACCCCGTTAGCGACGAAAATTTGCAGTTGGCGCCATGGTTCTTTTTTAAACTTGGGGTTTTCCTGATGTAAAATGTTTTATTTATTCATCAATAGTAAAGACTCTGTTCATAATACCGCTTCTGTTATTTTTGGCTAGAAATTTGGCGATAATATCAAATGACATGGCTACTTCGGCTACTTTTGCCGTGAGTTCTGGCGCCTTTTTCATGTCCAGCCAACGGCAACCCTGCGTCAAGCCACGCGTCATATCTAGGCAATAGTGAAATGTGGCAGCGTGAAATTACAAGTGGCCTCGATAAAAGATCAGGTTTCCATATCAGGAACGACTGATTGCTGACAGGCCCACCATCGAGACTGCTTCAATTACTGCAAAACGGCGCATACAAGTAGGCATGTCACCGGAGCACATTCTAGGTACGCGGTTCTGCGCGCTCGGCCCGGCGCCGAACTTTCTCGCGCACGTCAACACCGCCCAAAAATTTGTAACTCGTAGTCGGACGGGAGCCTCGGCGGCTTTAAACCACCTGGTGGTATGGATCGGCTACAGTTCCCTACGCAGCGACTTCGGTTGTTGCGGAAAAAAGTAGCCCCCCTCGCCTGGGTAAGGTACCAGACTTCTCGTTGGCGTGGGGCCACGAGACTTGTCGCGTCTGCTCGGCGCTTCGCGCTGAACGAACGCGGCACTCTTGTCCGGGTAGGACCGTCTGCCCAAAACAAAAAACTCCCGCCCTGTGACCCGGGGCGGAACCTTGCCGGGGCAAACGTGTTGGATGATGAGGGGTCGATGAGTATGTAAGCTCTGGGACGAGGCGCCTTCGGGATGCCGACTCCCCCTCCCTTCTGACAACGGCAAGATTTCGCTCGAAAAATACAGCAGTAAGCTTTCACTGGTACCACGATGTATCAAGGGTATTATTATTCGGATGACACCTCTGGTGCGAGCATGTCACGGTGAGTGGCGAAATGTTAAGGAGGGAAAAGGTTTATGTAGCGTAGGTTTCAAGTTTGTAACGTGTAGTAATGAGCGCGGCTAACAGAGTGGCAGGTTGCCTCCATGTGCCTCCGGTTGCCTGCGGTTGCCTCCTGGATACGGGATGTACTGGATTCAATGCTATGAAAAATCGTTTTTGGTCTTTTCTTTGTCAAGGCAATGCTGCTGCCCTGGCAAAGAGAACGCCGAATCATTTTCTCCAGCGGCATTTCCCGCTGAACGATTTCACATTGCTTCACGTGTCCGTCATCCCGCGAGCGAAGTGAGGTTTGGTAATAAAGTTCTGTTAGAAAAATATTTGCGTCGTCATAACAGACGTGATTGAGTCATGTACGACGTGGCCTGCTCATGATAATAATTTTTCGCATTAGTTCGAATATACTGGGTTAAAGGTTTGCTCATTATGCGGTTATTTCTGTTGTGAAATAAAGCTGCCACTTTTACACTGCGTGTATGTCTCTATTTTCAGTAGGAGACGTGTGATTAAAACATATTTAAGCTTTACTTGTGTTGGTCGAGCTTTGTCGTATTGAGAAATAGGTAAGCTTTAGTTTGTCCATTGCACAACACATGAACAAAATTAAGAATAAATAGTTAACTGTATTTAACGAAAGGTCACTTCACCATAGCGGCCAGCGGACTTGCAAGAGGGCACGAACACATTCCGCTTGCATGTGAAGTAGGAAAGGAGAGCTTCCGTGGCAACCCTCCTTTTCTCGGTCTCGCACCCTTTCTCTCTATTTGCTGACCTCACCACTGACATCATGAGATAAATCTTTTTTGTTAATTATTTCTAGTTGGATACCCGGCATTAGCCAGTGGTGGAAGCGGCGCTGCCGTAGCGTATCAGCATGCGAGAGCGAGCCCCATGGGAGGTATAGGGAATTTCCATCCCCTGTGTATAGCGCCTTATTGCAAGTAAAATAACGAGTGCTTCTGTATAAGTCATCACGAAAGTTTTATCTGGCGCGTGTATTTATCCAGGAAGCATCGAGAATGCAAGCAAGAAATGTCCTACTTATTATCAGCTGGGAATACCCTACATGGTTATCATGTTGCTCATGAGTACCACATTTTGCGCACAAAAATTGAATACCAAAGGCACAGCTGCACACTGATAGCCAGAAGCACGCGAACCTCATACTTCTGCGCTAACAGAGAAAGATTGCCCTTCGCTACTTTTGTCAAGTTTCAGAGCAGAGAGAGGAACTGAGAATATTCGTGGAAAGGAAGAAAAGTTCAATAGCTTGTTGCTGGTTTGTTTCCATTATATGGAGTTGAACGAAGATAGACATAATCATCATCATTTCATGCCTATTAAGTCCACTGCATGAAGAAGGCCTCGCCCAGTGATCCGCAGCTCATCGTATCTTGTACGAGCTGGTTATATTTTATCACCTCATCTTACTCGCTGGGGCCCTCGGCTGCAAATTCCCATTCCGTTGTTCTAACTAAGCACCCGTCATTCCTCCTAAATTAGCGCAGTATATAAGTTTCTAAATGATTACATTCACCATTGAAGCGTGCTTTAATCTACTTTCCAATTTCTGTGACTGCAGTAAACACAAACAAGGACTCTTTAGTGAAGTTCACCTAGCGTTCATGCCAGCATACAACTTTAAGGGTTAGTTTGTAAACTACATTGCCAAATGAGTACTGAGAGTCATGTTCTTTGAGAGAGTTGGTTCTTTATCTTAAAACCTATAGGTTCTTCATGTCGAAATAATTATAGCGCAAAAATTGCAGAAAACGCCGCTCCAAGCAAATGTGGAAGACATTGGAAGGTAAAGATTGGGTCTACATTGTGCAAGTTTGGCATCTGCTGCTTTGATTGGAAAAGAACTCACGTTCTTGTTTCGCGCATGAAACTCACAGATGACGTAGGCAAATATTTTGCTTTGTGTTTCTTATTGTTATTTCTTTTTCACATCTGCCTTAAAATATCTCGTATT
>JALIZH010020951.1:0-26950 GCA_030522465.1 Rhipicephalus appendiculatus
GCGCATCTCAAGGGCAGTTTTCAAATTGAAAGAAAATGTAGGAGCGTTGCATGATAGAAAACACGCTCAATCTCCTGCGAGATCTGCATACCGCCAGCGGTAAATGGCGTCTATAAGTAGCTTGCCGTTAATAAGCCGGCACATTCATGGCGTGTGGCTGAGTGGTGTAATGGCTGGTTCTCACCGGTGACTAGCACTGGTCGCGCGACCAAGTTAGTCGCTTTGCGACTTGTCGCAAACGGTCGCAAGCGGTCGCAAACGGTCGCAAACGATCGCCAAACGGTCGCAAACTGCTTTGGCGCGGCCGAGTTCGGCCGAGCAATCCGTGGTTGCCATGGTAGAACAGAGCAACGCACTCGTTTGTATCTAACGGCAGTGGGCCAGCGCAAAAAAAAAAAAAAAAAGAGCAATGAACCCGGATGCGAAATTCTGACGCCACTTGTGGGCTTCGCTGATTGGGTCTAGCTGTCCTGCGACTGCAGTCACGCTACTGAAAAATCGCGCAGCGAGCGACTGAGACAAAGCAGTCGCTTTGCGACAAAAGCGACTGTTTGCGACCGTTTGCGACCGTTTGCGACCAGTCGCAAAGCGACTAACTTGGTCTCGCGACCGGGGCTAGTCGCCGGTGTGAACCAGCCCTGAGGCAGCACGTTGCGGAGAGAGGGGTAGATGGTTCGAATCCCTGGTGAGGTGCGTTGGAATTTGTTCATCTGATTTATTTTTCTTTGTGCCGTTTTTAGATATATACATACATATACATGTCCGGGGCATGACGCCGACGGCAAAAGTCAACCGGGAGTGTCCATGTAATTGCTATCGCAATAAAACGCCAGGCCGGCGCGGAAAGCGCAGCAGTCACAGCGAAAGCTGGAAGAGCGCCATTTCAAGAACCCGTTGCAAACTCCCTTGGGGCTACTAGTACAAGCACCTTTGCAGGGCGCCCACTACTCCATTATCTGATTCGGTGGCTGATGAGGATGAAGAATTATAGCTGATCCCTTTGTAATGAGTTGGAAGCACTCAGCGACCCACTCGTTACGCAATTTATATTGTTTGACGTCTGGTTACACAATTCGCATTCTGTGACGCCTGGTTTTTATTTTATTTTCTACCACGCTATCTTACGTATGTTAACGCGGTTCCTTGCCGACATAACGCTTGTGTAGGTTTTTTTGAGTACAGGAGTTGTGAAAACAGGCATGTCACTGTTGAAAACTGAAGTCCTGCAATAAAGAAAAAAATGCCCCCCACCTCCCCGAAGGGAATCGTGAGGAAATGCGAATGCATTTCGCGCGCGCTTCACTCCATTTATATATGGTGGTCGTGGTTCGAAGAAGGAAAAGGCGCCTAATTTCTGCAGCCCGGTCGGGAGCACGGCGCAGCGCCTTTTTTTTTTTTTTTTTTTTTTTTTTTTTTTTTTTTTTTTTTTTTTTTTTGCTTTTGTTCTGTTTTTTCTTCTTTCTTTATTTATTTTTTTTTATTCTTTTTGTTCTTTTTTTTTTTTGATTTTTTAAAATTTTTTTTCATATATAGCTCCGCCGAGCTCCCGCGATGCGAGCGCCCTCACGCACTTGAAATGCATTCGCATTTAAAACTGGAGATGCGTAAAGCAGGCAGCGATGGAGCGGTGTTTCCTACTGGAACATGCCAATCGCTGCTAATGGGCAATGAGAGACAGAAGACTCCGACTGGACAGAGACCCGCAGTCGGCTTTTAGTTAACGCGCACGCTGCGAATTTTTATTGTTCAACAACGCACAGGAGAAATCTCACACCGGCACCACCTTGGAGGTCAAGATCCATTGCCATATATACGGGATGGACAGTGAACGGTTGTGCAGCGCGAGCAGTCGGTTTTTTCAACCAAGAAACTCGCTAGCAGACGCTGCCTGCGTCGGCGTCGCGAGGCGAGAGAGGGGGGTAGCGTAGGAGAGGAGAGAGAGGGGGGGGACGCGCATGCGCAGAGGGGGGTGTGGACGCTGTGGGCAGGGATGCCTAGAGGAGGGAGGGGGGAGCGTATTAGAGGAGAGAGAGGGGGGGGGGGACGCGCATGCGCAGTGGGAGCGCGGGGAGGGATGCCTAGAGGAGAGAGAGGGGGGAGCGTAGTAGGGGAGAGAGGAGGAGAGGCGCATGCGCAGTGAGGGTGTGGTTGCCGCGGGGAGGGATGCCTAGAGGAGAGAGAGGGAGAGAGGAGGTTTTTTATTTATATTTTTTTTAAAGGGCTTGCGCATGCGCAGTATGGGTGGTCACGCCGCCCACCACCACCACCGGATTAAGCTTCGCCATAAGATGCTTCACATCTAACACCTGCCGGCGCTTACCTCCTCAACCTATCCTCCTCCTCCGCGGACAACGCTGGACAACGCCGGACAACGCCGGACAACGCCGGATGCCTGACATAGCCCGACTATGAAATGCATTCGCATTTAAAAAAATGCCCCCACCTCCCCGAAGGGAATCGTGAGGAAATGCGAATGCATTTCTTGCGCCGAGAGATTTCGCCTTCACCGACTTCTGCCATCGCCTTCAGAGGGGCCCAGCCAGCGAACGGTCGAGAGTGAGGCGCGAGCGGACGTGAGAGTGGGGCGCAGGGAGGAGAGAGAGCGAACGGCGAGAGAAGGAGCGGCGAAGCACTGCACGTACCCTCTCCTACACTCTCTCGCACCAAATGCTCCGGTTGCTAGGGGCGAGGATAAGCGCGCGTGCCCGCAGCTGTTGCTATGCGGGAGGGAGTGAGAGCGGAGAGAAAACACCTGCCGGCGCGCGGACACCGCCGCGGACAACACCGGATGCCTGACATATCCCGACTAAGAAATGCATTCGCATTTTAAAAAAAAATAGGCATACTGGCCTGCCACGGAGAGGCCCAGGTTCGAACTCCGTTCCTTCGTGAATATTTTTTTCTTATTTAGTTTTTTTTTCTTATTTCGTGCGATAGCGGTTACGGACACCGGCGGCGGTGGCAGCGGCGGACAACTACGGCACCATTGTTGTGACCTTATAAGAGCTTTCGCAGTAAAACGGTCACGTTGGAAACTAGTCATGGAGTTTGGACAGATGTTGTAGTGTTCAAGATACCACTCCAGGCGGCCAATTGTCTCCATTATCTTTTCGACGCATCAGACCAGCGCAATAACGCGGTCCGAGGCAAGGTCAAGTGGGACTTTCCTTGCTTCAGAAGCGGTTTCTATCGGCTGGTTTTCCAATAATCAGGAACGTTCCCATCTTCCCAGAATTTCTTCTAAAGACATCGCACTTATCCCTGTGCGGTCTCACACATATTGCACAGCTTTCGGTATGATATATTTTCTGGTCCTGGAGATGAGAAACGCCTGCATAGAGCTTGTGCCGCATCATGTTTATTGTAAAAGGAAGGTTCATTGAGAAGTCACGAAAATCAAGGATGTCACTTCAGGCCATATAATCTGCAACCTCCCCAGCCTCGTGACTGTTGGCAAACACGTCTCGATAGCACAGACAAGTTTCCTGACGGAGAAAGACATCCCATTCTTCGAAAAACAGTTCCTTCAGTCGCAAGGCTGTTAACCTAATGCCCGGATTGTACGTGTCAAAACCACGATAGGATTGTGATAGGCACACCTTGGCGGGTAAATGTTGGCCAACTTGCATTCTCATGCACGCTCGTAAGTTTAGCTAGATGCCTATTGTCTTATTTCGCCCCACACGAAATGCGGCCGACAAGGCTGGAAGTCAAAATGAGGCCATCGAGCCGAGACCTTAAGGACTCGACGCCCACACATGCAGCGTTTCAAAACTCTAAGCACGATTCCTTGCGATGGTACGTGCGACGATACTCGTCATAACCAAGCATCATCGCTGTTATTGCTCAGCGCTCAAAGACACTGACTAATTATGGTGCTTGAAATCCTGGAATAATTCACATGTAATAAGATGCGCATGTTACAGCACCTTTACCTTCGACATGTCTCCTTCCTGATACGCCTCTTCCATACACGCATACCTTGTGATGATGTCACAATGAACAATAATCGACGATATAGTGTGGAATCTGGAGGCCCGCATTGCCAATAAGTTGCTTGAATATGTCCGCCATAATCAGTTTGCAGAGTTTAAAGAGAAAAAAAATACCACGTTAAATGCTGCACTCTAAGGCAAAATTACCCGAAAGAGGAGTAACGGAGCCCGATAGGCGCTCGCGATAAACGGATAGACCGTTGAAGGAGTAACCACAGAGGGATGCGTGCCGTGTGTAAACCAGTTAGTCTCCAAAGGGATGAACCGCGCGGGAGATGCAGGCTTTGGCCAGAGATACGTCACGTATGCTAACCGTTGTCAAGGGAACTAACCGTCCTCCTCGCTCATGGGTCTGTCTTCTCGCTTGTTTTCGTGGTTGCGCGTTGGGCCGCGCTCGGAGAGTTCGACGATCTAGGAACTACGCCAACTACGCCGCGGTGCTTTAGAAGATATGCGCGTATGCGTGGATGAGCGTGTGCATGGTGCTGCTTTTACGATTCGCCGCACCTATGAACTCAGGAGCTGGTCTCCACACGTCGCGACGCCGTCGACGCCGTGCTGTATATCTCTGGCGTAGTCAATTCACTGCGGCACTGCGTCGCCACCGGCTGGAAATGGCGGCCGAGAGTACAGTAGGCCTATCGGATCCATGATTTCAATCTGACTCTGTGAAGAAATCGGCGCTGCATTCTTTCACAAGTAAGTGATCATACTTTATTCTGCCGTATACCTGTCGCGTGTGCGAAACGCATCGCGCTTTTTGGCAACGGGCTCGATAGTGTTGTGTATCACGCGCACGAAATGCACCACAAAAGTCGGCTTGGGTGTGAGCTCGCCTGTGCTTTGTGACTGCCTGGAAATCGGCCGCCATTGCTGTTGGCCGCCCGGACTCTCGCTCATGGAGTGTTCGCCGCGGTGATGAGCTGCGGGCTCGCTATTCGCCTCGAGATCTTGGAGTGGCGCCCTCTCGCGTGTGACGTCAGGGAGAGGACTCGGATGCAGCTTTTCGTGCGCGCGTTCGCTACGTGAAGGCTGCTCGACGCTGCCAGCCTGTCTATCGTGCTCGAGTTATTGAAACATTGATGGGCGAGTTGATAAAGCAATATGTACTGAATGTTCAAGCAAAATGTCCATCGAAGTCGAGCGGAGTTGCCGTCAGGAGCACGTTCTGTGTCGATTGCTCCTGTTGTCGTCTGCTAGCCATCCATGTGTACATCTGCTTCTATGGTGAATTTTTCTTTTCGCGACTGTTCTATGGCCGTGGCGCACTCAAAATGACTTTCCTGCCCGTTTTCGATAACTGACTTCAGCATTCGGGCTTCAGCTTCCATGTCTGCGTTAAAACGCAATAAATGTATACCGCGTGCTGCTCGTGTTCGGTCTGCTCCTTCATTTGTTCGGAGCATGACAAACGACATTTGATGTCATTCAAATAAATTAAGTGGCGTTACCGGCAACAACGTTTGATTAAATACACATTTTTAGCAGCTGCTGTGTAAGCGCATCGTAAGTACTTTAAATTGAAACACGAAATAAACAGGGTGAGTCTAAAGGGGATGCACGACGGGGATATGAAATATCGGTAGGTTGTCCGGCGTGATTTTCTTTTGTTTTTGTTCTATTTTTTTGCAACATATTTTAATCCTTACGTTAATAAATCGACGTTTGTTCACTCGTTCACGGTGGTCTGAAAATATGCTGAACAGAATTAGTGTAATCATACTAACGTTGCTTTCGCATCGAAAGATGTATTTGCAATAAAATACTGTAAGTCAGTCTCAACGGTCGACTCCTGATGTGGCTTGGTGCGATCACTGTACTAAAGAGACTCGAGTTCCTTATGCATGTGCCTAAGTTGACTCGAAGGCGAAAGCCATCTTTTTTTTTAATCGATGTATTGTTCCTTCGCCGCCCCCCCCTCCGAATGCTTTCTGGACGTAACGTAGATTTGCATTGAGACTTTCTACACATCACCTGGTTTTGCATGGCCTCCGAGATCGGCCCACCAATCACGGAGGCAATGCAAAGCGACGATCTCATGTGATGACGTAATCATGTGACGTGACGTTATGACGTCACAAATTTTGGCGTTCTGGGATGTCATGATGACGTGATCATGTGATGAATTTTCGCATCACTCGTGTTCACGCTGGCGACGCGGGACGCCGACGGTCAATTTTCGCAATTTATGTGGAATCTAAGGCTCCCACATTAAAATATTTTGTTACAGCACGGTAAAGAATCACAATAATCAGCCACAGGGGCCAAAAGAATGGTGGGAAAGAGCTCTCTTTCTCCTCTTCCTGGACACATTCGCCGATTTTTCCTAATGTTTACGAAGCTGTACTCGGTGTCAAGTGAAACGCGAACACTGCAGCGGATCGCGTTGCCCAAGCATTAGAAATATAGTGCGCGCCATCCTGTCATTACCATTGGCAGGCTCGCACAGTCGAATAGGCTGCACTGCGCGATCGAAAACATGAATGCGGCTCATGAACGTATCTATCTCTAATCATAAGAGTCGAACTGTACCACGCGCACCACTGCTGGCGTTTCATTCCGAGCGATCTTGTTTGCATCCAGCTCGCCCAATCTATGCTAGTGGTCCGCAATAACCCGCAGGTCGATGAACTTATCGATTTCATTTTGTCGTCTGTCGTGTCTGCACTAGTCCACATGACTACAATTGGGAGTGGAGCGGGAATTTTCGTTCATCTCAGGTATGTTTACACACGCTAACTTTTGCGAATAAGCCGCAAAATTGATCGCGCTGCGATTTCAAAGCAGCGGAGACTCTCTTTAACTCACTTGGCGGGGGCGTTCGCGCTCTCACGTAAGCTATTTCAACGCCATCCAGCCCAGTGAGCGACGCTACGAACTCGGGGGCATGAACCTGACCGCGATTGCTGTGGGTATACAGAAGATCTGTTAAATGTTAGCGTATCTTAAACTCATGTAATGCTAGCAGTCATCTCAATAAATATCATTAGAAGAAAATGCAGCTAGTAGTCGAGGAACGCCGTGAGACGCGAGCGAACTATAACGAAAATGCTGATGTTTTAGCCAGAGCGTAGCAGACGACAAAAGCCGAATCCCCGCCCTTGCGTCACCGGAGCGCCGTTCGCAGCGCCGCCATCGGTCGCACACGAGGCGAATAGGCTCCCAAAGCATCGCTCAGTGGCGTTGGGACTCTTGACAGGCAGCGCCATCTCTGGCGGAAAGATAGAAACTGGGAATATACGTTGCGCGTTTTCCCTTCTCTCCGCCGCGCTTCCGCTCGCTTCCGTGCACGTGCAGCGCTTTCGCGCTGCTCTTGCTGCGCCTCCCAAAAAATAGAAACTGGGGATGAACGCCGCGCTTTTTCCCTTCTCTACGCCGCGCTGCCACTCGCTTCCGTGCACGTGCAGAGCTCTCGCGCAGCGCTTCGCTATGTACCGCTTGAAAAAGATCTCCCCGCTGGACAGGCACTTCGAAAAGCGAACGTAATCAAAGGAGAGAAGTTCGTTAATCACGGTTATCGATGTTCCACGTTGTCGACTATGAAAAACACGTGATTGTTGTTTAGATGTGCATGCTGGCAGTGGGAGACGCGTACTGTAGTGATCGAACTTTCGCGCCGTACACAAAAAAAGAAAAGAGAAAGAAACGGACTACACGGCCGTGGCACTAAAAAAAGCCTGAGAAGGTTCGAGTCATGCCCTCCGTACCACTGGAGCATCACCCGCTGACTTAGCCACGAGGCAGCTAGCTTAGCTTAGCTTTAACTGCTGCGAAGCAAGTAGAACTGCACGCCTCGTCTGTCTGTCTTTCTTTTTTTCGCTTCTCGCTTCGTGCTTCCACTCCATTTTTATGAGAATATCGACTTTACAGGTGTATAAGACTTGCTTGCTGCGCGAACGCGGCTCAGCGTGAGAGGTGTCGAATTTCAGGCGCGATGTGGTATCGGGCGACTAGCTCGCGCAAAGCCCACCCGTAAACGCACACTCGAAGCAATGTACGAATGCGCGGTGCGCGTGAAATAAAACCGCACAATCTCCGAAGATGGCAATACCATTTCCTGAATTAAGTGCCAGTTAGATTCAGCGGCTTAAATGTGCACCCTAAAAAAGCGACAACGAACAAACCAGCAAAACGATGTCAAGTTAGCTGAAAATGCACAGGCGTTCGTTTCGGCGCGATGATGCAGCCTTGTGCGGAGTTCAGTTGAACGCAACCAACACCGCAACGCTAACCGCGGTATGAAGTATGTGAGTGTGAACATCCAACAACGACAGCTAGGTCTCACAAACACAAGGAATCAAAACACAAAGTTGCTACAACATACAACGGTAATTGGATGTAAAAATGCGAGACGGCGAGCAATCACTACTGCAATCGTTGCATATAGTCGAAACAAACTGAACTGACTGACTGACTGAACTGACTGACTGACTGAACTCAATGACTGAACTGACTGACTGACTGAACTGAACTGACAGATATTGCGCTTGTCGGTGTAGTCGGAAAATGCAAAGCATTGACCAAGTACTCAGGATGTTAGGTTCAAAAAAGCTGTTTATTGATCAAGTTGGCGCGTGCCGACGTATGTTTCTTCGAGTACAAAAGTATCAAAAAGGAGCACCAGGGCCATCGGGTGGATTTTCTTGTCGTATTTCTTCAGTGGAGGACAGGCTCGCCCCTTGTATCGCCACATGCGGTGGTTGAAGGCCTCGTCATCTGGAAACACCTCGTTGTTTGAGAGCACAATGACGGGAGTCCTGGAAATGGTCTGGTCAGCAGAATACTTGACCGCCACCGAGTCTACGTCACCACCAAAAATTTTTTGACAGTATCAAAAGCAGACGACTCACAGTTTGGCTCGTTCCATACCAGGATGCGACGGCCCACGGTGTCCTGTAGTGGAAAGCTAGTGTAGCGGTTAAAGTTACGAATGTTACCGCGGTTAATGTAAAAGGAAAGAATAGGATCAAAAAAAAGTTTTTTAATGCACTCGGAGGGGACACAATCTCCATGCAGGTTGTCTTGGGGACCGCCTTCTCGACCAGGCTATACAAGTTGTTTACAAAGGCCGACACTTCCTTTGTCAGTTTAGCAGTTCCATCATGGCATCAAATGACGCGGGCACATTCATGTAAAAGGTAGCGAGGTCACCGTTTGGGGCATCAAAGAGTGGCTGCGTGTTCTTGTACATTTCAATAAAGTCCAGGGTTGAGTACGAACACATTTCATCGTTAAACACCTGGATGGCTCGTTGGAGGCGCTTGTCGTCCAGGCGAATAAACCGAAACACCGGGTCTGCCAGCCTCTTGGGGGGTGCGCACAATGTTGGTCAACGGCGATACGGGGTTTTCGCGTAGCCACTCGTAGATGGATTCTTCCGACGCTCCTTTTGAACGTTTTCGGCACTTTGCACCCGTTCTTGCGCATACTTCGTCAGTGTCTCCACCGCTCGTCTGACCTCCATGGGCGTCGTCACATGCCACTGAATGCGGAAGTTTCGGGTGCAGTATTTCCAAAACTCTGCCGGGCTCGTGTCCTGAACCTTCCAGTTGTCCCAAAACTTCATCTCTAACGTCGCGACCCCAATCATTTCCTCCCACTTTAATGTATTCCAATAATCGGGGCTGACTATGGAAATACTTGATGAGATGGTAGAGGTCCCATGCACTGGCGTTTGTAGACCAAATTGACGAGCGATTTGGTCGTCGGACGAAGCCAGCGAAGATAACACATCGGCATGTGCCGTTGCTCCAGCTGCAGTCGTGTAAGACGTGGACGTGTGGGAGTGTAGTTCCTCGTGTGTGGAGTGCGGCAGCACCGATTCCGTACTGGGTGGGGCTTTGCTCAAATCCTATGACAATGTCATTAGAAATTGTCTGAGCTTCTCTGTCGTCTCTAGCGGGAAAGACGTCGTGCACAAGCTTTCTTCGTTTTGGAACTGACTGTAACTGCAGTGCCCAGCGTGGAGGGGGGTTGTAAACTTTTTCCATCTCCTCCAGTCCCTGTTCCTGGTTCGGACACGTTTGGATTTGATACTTCTCCCACGCCTCGATCAGGTTCCGTAAGTGTCGCCATGGTTTCATTAATGTCATAGGCACCGTTCTCGTGGCTCGAAGCAATAAACTCTGTAGTTTGTCCCTGGGAATATAGATGGCGTCACCAAAAAGTAATTCCAAATGGTAATATAGGGGTACCTCGTCTTCTGTATCTTGCTCGTCATGCTGACGTTTACGTGATTCGGCCATGGTCTCTATTAAAGAGCAAGAAAAAGCAACAATTCTGTGTGTAGAATAATATATAAAGAAAAAGTGCAGTCTTACCGAAGGCGTCTTGAGTGTCCACTTGAGGTCCTCCTGAGCGGACAGCCTGTTGAAGACTGTGAGTCCCTAGCTGCTGGAGACTCCTTTATATACCCCTTGTGGCGGCCTTGGAAGGCTGTTATAATTAGAGTAAAAAACCCAGCAGTAACTGGTTACGCTTGCGAGACAACTAGTTAGCGTCCGTTCAGTAGAATTTTAATGACGTTGTTTCTTGCTATTGACGCGCTTCTTTTTTAATGCGTATTTTTTCTCGTATGTCGTTGTCGTTGTAGCACCACTCAGAAAAAGTATATATATATATTTAAACATATCCATTCTTAGTCTTCGACGACAACGACGCCGGCATGTTTTTTTTGTATGTCGTTGTCGTTGTAGTTCCACCCAGAAAAAGTATATATATATATTTAAACATATCCCTTCTTAGTCTTCGACGACAACGACAACAGCACAGTATTATTAATTAAATAAGAAAATAGAACAAAATGTTCTTTTTTTTAAATTTCCTTTTATTGCGGAAAAAAATGGCACTGAGCGTAGGCTTCTTGCAACAGCTTCTTTCGATGCATTCATTTGCTCTTGTGCAAATTGTGCTCTTGTGCAAATTGCTCTTGTGCTCTGCCTTGTGTTCGGTAACCTCGGACTCCGTGCGAGTAAGGTTGACTGGACGTCCGTGACGTGTGAGGCTGTTGTAACTTGCTTTGATGTTCTCGTTGGAGTGACGCAAGTACGGCTGACTGGGCTAGTTGGTTATGCATACTTAAATTAACAGCGCAAAGAACGGACACCACACAAAAGAAACACACAGGACACACCGCTACCATGTGTATATCTCCTAACCTGAGTAGTATGCCTTTGTTCCCAGGCCACCGGTACCTGGGTCCCGGGAATCCACTACGCAACGGAGATCCGGTGGACGAGGACGACGGCATAGCCAAGTCGCACGACGAAGCCTACGAGCGGACCAAAAGTCACGTGGACATCTTTGCGGCTGACCAGGCATCTGCGGCTCTCTTCTTGAATGACTTTAGACGCACGGGTAACTGGCACTCTGCATTAGGTGCAGTTGGTCTGGGCACGAAGAATATTGTGGAACAATACGTTTTGGGCCGCAGTCTCTATGGAATGCCAGGAGATAGACGGAAACGTGCACATAACGGGGAATCAGATACAGCAGACGCAAAGCGATACCTGCCTGACTCAAGCACCGGCGACACCGAAAGTACGCAAATGTCGCAGCAGATGCCCTCAGACGCCCCCCATCCGTCAAGGCGGAGCAGGAATTGGAGGTAACGGTGAAAATTCCTCAGAGCTCGTTCAGCAGATTTTGCGCGTACCTCGCGACCACGGAGTGGTCACAGTATTCCGTGACAGCAAAATACTCACCACTTGGGCCTACGCAATGATGAAGACCAATTTAGTTTATGACACCGAGAAAACGTTTCCAGGAATTTTGACTAGCCTGTCACGATTGCCAGTGGACCGGCCGTATCTTTATATTCCTCACGGCACCTACATTAACCTACCATCTCACACAAGAGCTGTGGTATTGCGTGACGTTACTGTATGGCGAACGTAATTGACAGGTGGTAACATGCAAATCATGACATGCGTGCCTCTTGCGAAATGACTTACATGTCACGTTCACGGTGCGCTCGCGGCCGTTCCGCTAGTTTGACATGTACAGCCGCCTATTTTTTTAAAGTGAACGCGCGAGCATCGACCGCTCAGCCGATCAGCGCCGTACAACGAAGCCTGGCGGCAAAATGAACGAGAATAACGTGCATACGTGCGATGAAGAGTCCTGTGCGGTTGTTTTCTGCCACACTGTTCCGGTAGACGGACACCGGGACGCCATGGACCAGCGCTTATTGACTGGGCGGTCGACGCTCGCTCGTTCAGGTTAAAAAAAATGGGCGCCTGTACACCAAATTTTGTATTGCGTGACATGACTGTATGACGAACATAAATGACAGGTGGTAACATGGAAATCATAGGAGGAGGAGGAAGAGGAATGAAAGAAATGAAAGACAGGGAGGTCAACCAGACGCGCGTCCGGTTTGCTACCCTGTACTGGGGGGGAGGGACGAAGGGAGTAAAAGAAAGAAAGAGAGGAGAGGGAAGAGAGCACCATCAGGGCACCTGTGCGTCTGTCCATTCCACGCCTACAAGCGGTCGCTTAAGCCGGTCGATTTTAAAAAACATAGCAATGCTCGCGTCGCTTTGCTGGCCTGCGACGCGTGGAGCCACGATCCGAGGATCTTCTCTTCGGAAAAAGGTCTATCGTCTAGCTTGTTTAGCGTAGCGCGTAGAACGTTGCGTTCGCTCACAAAACTATCACAGGAACACAGTAGATGTTCTATTGTTTCTTCACTATCACACGAGTCACATCTGGAGGTATCTGCCATTCCTATGCGAAAAGAGTACGCCTTCGTGAAAGCTACTCCCAACCACAGGCGGCACAGTAAAGTTGCATCCCGGCGGGAGAGGTCCGATGGAACTTGAAGCTTCCTCGATGGGTCCAATTTATGTAAGCGGCGGTTCCCGACACTGGAGTAGCTCTGCCAAGTTTGCGACATTGTGTCAGCGAACGAGCGAAGGCCCCTTGCAGCATCCGTTCTCGACAGGGGGTATTGGGGTTGTCTGGGCGTTTTCGTGGGCGGACCGGGCAGCATCATCAGCGAGGTCGTTACCAACAATGCCATAATGTCCCGGCAACCATTGGAACACCACGTCATGTCCCTTCGATAAAACTTGATGAAGGATTTCCCTCATTTCATTGACTAGCTGCTCGTGCACCCTTCGCCGTAACGCTGATTGCAAACTCTGAAGCGCAGCCTTAGAGTCGCAGAAGACAGCCCATTTTTGAGGCTGGGCTTCCGCGATATAAAGGATAGCCGCACGTAAGGCGGCAAGCTCCGCTGCTGTTGATGTCGTCCTGTGAGACACTTTGAACTTTATAGTCACTTGGCACGCCGGGATAACAACAGCACCTGTGGAGCTGTCAGCCGAGACCGATCCATCGGTGTAAAGTGGGTCCTTTGGCCATATTTCTCGTTGAGTAGCGACAATGTCGCCTGTCGTAGGACCACTGTAGAATGACGGCTCTTGTTGGTAATTCCCGGAATAGTGAGGCGTACCTGCGGTTGTTGTGGGCACCACGGAGGCGACAGTGGTCTTGCTGCTGGAGTGAAGCCCGACGGAAGGCATTCTCTGTGAGTAGAAATGATCTTTGAAAACATGGCTTGTGGTCTCTGAAGTGGCAACGCAGCAATATGGTGACCGGGAACTCGGCATAGGTGTCTAATGTGGGCTCTTATATTGTCAGTGGTGACGTATGTTGGAATCAGATGCTCTCTTGCGATCATAATTGTCCCGTGAGTTGAAGTGCAGCGTGGCAATCCTAAGCACGTGCGTAGTGCCTGTCCTTGCAGACTTTCGAGGGTGCGGATGTTAGTCTTGCACGTATTTGCCAGCAACGGCAAGCTGTAGCGTAAAAATCCCAGAAACAGTGCTCTGTATATCTGCATCATTGAACTTATCGATGCGCCCCAAGTTTTCCCGCAGAGGAATCGCATTATGTGAACGATGGAAGTCAGTCTTCTCTTCAGGTAAGTGCAGTGAGCGCTCCACGATAGGTCCCTGTCAATAATCACACCAAGGAAGCGATGGTTCTTCTGGTATGCAACACTTTGACCATTGATGTAAACAGGGTATGGTGTCATGGCCCTGCGAGTAAACGCGACCAATGCGCATTTCTCTGTAGATACAGAAAGACCTTGTTTGCGGAGATATGAGCATGTCAGGGTGGCAGCCTGCTGGATTCTTGCACGTACTTGCAGACGGGTTACAGCCGAAGACCACAAGCAAATATCGTCAGCATATATGGATATGTGAACAGTACTTGGCAAAACTTCACAAAGGCCTACCATCACAAGATTGAACAAAGTGGGGCTCAATACCGCACCCTGAGGGACGCCACGGGAGGTATAGTAATTGGCAGTGGGACCATCTTCTGTCTGTACAAAAAAGGACCTTCTCGTCAAATAATCGTGGATCCACTGGTACATTCGGCCGCCAATTCCGACAGCCTCCAACGACTCAAGGATGGCGTCATGTGTTACGTTATCGTATGCCCCTTTGACATCGAGAAATAGCGCCAGTGATATGCGCTTGAGGCACTTTTGTTGCTGGATAAATGTTGTGAGGTCAATTACGTTGTCAACTGATGACCTGCCTCGCCGAAAGCCCGTCATGCAGTCTGGGTACATATTGTAGCGCTCGAGATACCATTCTAGGCGTGTAAATATCATTCTTTCCATGACCTTCCCTACGCAACTTGCCAGAGCAATAGGGCGAAAAGATGTCAAATCAAATGGCGATTTTCCTGGTTTGAGTAGTGGCACAAGCCGACTTATCTTCCATTCTTGGGGAACGATGCCCGCATGCCATGAGTGATTTTAATAACACAACAGCTTTCCTCTGGCCTCTTGTTGAAGGTTGGCTAAAGCGGCGTAGGTGATGCCATCGGGCCCTGGTGAAGATGATCGTCTGGAAGCCGCCAAAGATGCGTCAAGCTCTTCTATAGTGAAATCTTTGTCCATTTCAGGGATCCGGGGCTCAGGGAAAACACTCGTAACTGCGGAAGCGGACATGGTGCACACTCCAGCAATTCGCGCACAAAACTCATTCGCCACTTCAAGTTGGGTGCGGCCTAGATGTAGGGATAAAGCCATGAAAGGATGCCTTTGTTGGGAAGTCGAGCGCAGGCCACGAATAGTGCTCCAGATGCGTGACAATGGCTTTCGAGGATCCAATGACTCGCAGAATGTTTTCCAGCGTTGCTCTTCAAGTTTGTCCAAACGGCGTTGGACTTTTTCTGTATGCGCCGTGCCAGTCTCAAATCACATATTGCCTTTGTGCTTCTGTCTCTCCTTTCCGCCCTTCGGCGAAGCGCACACAGTTTCTCCAGTTCAACGTCAACATCTGAACGCTTGCCGGTAAACGGGAGCAGGCAGGAAGCTTCACTCATTGCCACTTTGATGATATCCTCCAAGTTATGGCCAGAATCTTCTCGGCATGCATCTTCCATGAGTCGCTGGAATTTCAGCCAATCGATTCTTCGTATTGTCTTCCCAGAGGGGGAGTTAGCAAAACCTCTGATTCGCACATAAGTTGGAATATGGTCACTCCCGTGCGTTTCGATGTCTGAAAACCATTGGACTTGCGACCGGAAGCTTCTTGATACCAGAGTCAAATCGAGGCAGCTGCTGCACGTAAGACCCCGCAGGTATGTAGGACTGCCATCATTTAAGAAACATAGGTCGTGCTTGGAGGCGAATGACACGAGGTTTCTTCCTTTAGCGTTGATAGTCGAACTTCCCCAGATTAAGTGATGCGCGTTGAAGTCTCCAGTTATAACCCAAGGACCACTAGTTGCTGTCAATATGTCTCGCAGTCTGTCCTGTTCAAATCGTCCAGAGGGCGATATGTAGACACCAATGAGTGTGAATGACACTTTCTCCTTTTTTTACGCGTAAGCAGACATATTGATTGTCATCATGTGGTTGAACTGCGTGGTGAATATATGTAAAATCCGTGCGAATGTATACAACCACCTTGCTGCGTTCCTCGCACGTTGAAGAAACAAAAGCTTCGTATCCTGATAATTTGAGAGGTTTTTCTACGTTTGGCTCACAAATAACAATTACAGGGATCCGATTCGTAAATATGTACTGACGGAATGATGAGATGCGGGATCTCAGGCCTCTCGCGTTCCACTGGAGAATCGACGCATGTCTGACCTCGTTGCGAAAGGACAGGATTGGACGAGCCATGGTTGCTATTGGAGGCTTGCAAATACTGGACTTAGAGCATCCAGTACTTGTAGTGCACTCTGAGCCAGCGGGGATTTCAGGTTGCTGCAGAGTTTTCGCATGGCATCCAGCAGTGTTCGAAACATTGTGATGACTTCTCTGTCCTCCTCAGGCAGCTTGTCGGCGGCTGGTTCGGAGGTTGTGGCTGTCGATGTGAACTTGGAATTTGCAGGTGGCTGTGACTTCGGCAATGAAGGCCAAACTGACTCAACTGCAACAATGCTGTTCGTCGGTTTGTTGGTCGCGTTGGTCGCCTTCGGTCTGGGAGGCAAGGGCGGTGGAAAAGAAGGGCGATGGAGAGGCACTGCCGATGCAGAGTCTGCGGCATTCTTTAATGAACTGCGGCGACGATGTCGCCTCTTTCTGACGGTCTTGGCAGCTTCCCGATGCGAAGAATGATCTCTCGCCATTTGTTTCAATACCGCCATTTCCCTTTGTATTTTTGGGCATTCTTTTGACGAGGCTGCATGTGACCCATGGCAATTCGAACATTTGAGGATAGTTGCTTTGCAGTCATCCGCAGAATGGGTCTCGGCGCAGCGAGGACACACTGTCTGATTTTCGCATACACTCCTCACGTGGCCCAGTCTCATGCAGTTATGACACTGTAATGGCTTCGGTACGAAAGGTCGCACAGAATGCCGAAAATGGCCCACCTTTACGTGCGAAGGAAGAGAGTCGCCCTTGAACACGATCTCCAAGCAGCGTGAGTTGCCCAAACGGACTACCTTTGCGATGACACTGGCTTCATTTGCCGGCTTGAGAAGAACATCGAAGTTGGAGCTGGGGATGGCAGTATCCACATCGTAGATGACTCCAGTGACGACGTTAGAGCCCACCGGAATGTAGGAACGAACCTTCATGCCATCCAGCTCGTTGACGTTGCGCAGTGGTTAAGTGCAGCAGCATTTGAAACGTCGATCGCCAGTAGGTTCTTACGCGTGTTCACTCTGATGTCTGTTATCTCATTTGGCACCAGTCCTTCCAGCAGCACCGAAACAGATTGCCTGTTGAGGCGCTTCATGTTGCCGCCGGGTACCTCAGGAACAAAAAGGATGGTGTTTGTCACGGGTCTCCTTTGCGCTCTCTCATTCAACGTACTCAATGACGAAGAGGTTCTGGTGTTCCGCCTCTTCGCCTTACGGCTCATTACAAGCTCAAAGTCGTCGTCGGAAGGCTCCTCGCTGCTCAGTGAGTAGACATGAGTGCCCTCGCTGTCAGAGTCGCTGTAGGGGCCCGTGCGCTTCCTGGATGCGGCCGCCGCCGACGCCGCCGTACTTGGCGGACGTCCGTGGAGGTCCACGTCCATCGCCGACGAACACGGATGTGATGTACGCAAATTGCACGTATAATTAAGCGATAAAAGGCAAGAGATACTGAAACAGCGTTCTGCCAGGCAGACACTTCGTCGACGACGATGGAAATCATGATATGCAGATCATGTATGACATGACTTACCCGCCATGCTCATGGTGCGCTCGCGGCGGTTTCGCTAGCTTGACATGTACCAAATGTGGTATTGCGTGACGTGACTGTAACCGAACATAAATGCAGGCGGTAACATGAAAATCTTTGCATGCATTTTACAACATGATTTGCATGCCACACTAATGATATGCTCGTGGTAGGTTTGCAGGCTCAATATAGACCAAAATAGGTATTGGGCGACGTGACAGCATGGCGAACGTAAATAACAGGTGTTCACATGAAAATAATGACATTAATGTCAAGTACAGTATGATTTAAACGCCATGCTCATGGTGCGCTCGCGGCCATTTCGGTAGCTTGATATACACCAAAATTGGTATTGCGTGGCGTGACTGAATAGCGAGCATAAATGACAGGTATTAACATCAAAATAATGACCTGAATTCCATGCAAAGTATGATGTACATGCCACGCTCATGATATACTTCCGTCGATTTCGTTTGCGGAATATATACCATATTGCTGTGGCACGAGATGAATGAATTATCAACATAAATAAGAGGTCATCCATTGTACATACCACAATATATATTTCGTTAGCATGGTATAATTGCAACATAGCGTGCAACGATGCACCCCACGTTTTTCCTCCGAGGAACTTGAAAAGATGTGAGATGGCCGTCAGGCGCTTCTAATACCGGCCACATGGGGACTCCAGCCAAGGTCTCTGTCGATGATGACGCCCAAGAATCTGTTTCTAGGGTACCTGCGATACAGTCTACCGGTACTGACGAACACCTGCAAAAGCAACATACATACAATAGAAAGCGCTCAGGGCCAGGCACTCAGAGTTTTTCTCGGGCTGCCACGCTGCACGTCAACAGCGGAGACCATTGTCATTGGTAAAGACCATCCTGCCAGCATTCAAATAACCTTGGAGGTGCTTAGAGCCCGCATTAGAGACCTTGCTCGCGCCCTTGGCCACCACCTAGCCTCGCTTCCGAAAGACCGGCCCTGTGCCTCCTTTTGCAAGACGATTTCGGCTCACCGAGAGTGCCTTCCAAGAGACTACACGCCTGCTGGAAGAATCCTGACACCTCCTTGGTGCCTGGATCAAGCTAAACTTCGTCTAACAGTGCCAGGGATTCGTAAGAAGGCGGAGCTCTCGTCACCATCTTTAAAGCAGCTGTCTCTGCTGATGCTACATGACGAATACAAAGACCATATCAAACTTTACACCGATGGCTCGGCGACTGCTGAGGGATCTGCAGGAGCCGTTAACAACCCAGCAAATGTCGAAACGTATCATTTCAAAACGTCTCATAGGACTACATCGACTGCTGTGGAGCTTGCGGCACTCCGCAGTGCACTTCGACGGATTCAACAAGAGTCACCACTAAAATGGGGCATATTCACCGACTCCAAGTCAGCCCTGCAGTGTCTGTCGTCAGCTTTGCGTCGTGGTGCACAAGACCAACTAGTATTGGAAATAAGAGAAATTTACCAGCAATTGAAAGACAATGGGCATGACATCATATTCCAGCGGCTTCCAGGCCACTGTGGCATCGAGGGCAACGAGCATGCCGATAATCCTGCCAGGAATGCTCATGAAAGTGGCGTGCAGGAAGCCATTCTATTATCAAGAAATGATGCAGCATCTAAGATCCGCTCACTCGCACGTGATCTAACACGTTCAATGTGGAACACGACCGGTTTTCTGCATACCCGCCTTCACCGTCTGGATCCGTCCCTTCAACTACAAATTCCATCCGGACTATCCCGATCCGAAACAACACTCCTCTGCCGCCTGTGGCTTGGAGTGTTGTTCACTGAACAGCTTTTCTTACCGAATTGGAATGACAGACAGCGCTGCGTGTGATCACTGTGGCAGCGAGGAAACCATTGCACACGTCCTAGGTGATTGTCCTCATTACAGCTCCCAGAGGCAACAACTTTCGGCAACGTTAGCACGGCTCGATGACCGGCCGCTTTCCGAGCAGTCAATTTTGGAGTGCAGGAGCATTCTAGCTTCAAACCAGAAAGCGACGAAGGCCCTGCTGAGGTTTCTGCGGCCCACCGGACTTGCTAAACGACTATGACACTCCCGTGCTTGAGTGTGTGCGCGTTATCTTTCTTTCTTTTTTTTTCATGAATTCCTATTTTCTTTTTCTCTCCTTACCTTTCTATCCCCCCCCTTACCCCTTCCACAGTGCAGGGTAGCAAACCGGAAATTTTCTTCTGGTTAACCTCCCTGCCTTTCACTTGACTTTTCTCTCTCTCTGTCTCGTTAGTATGGTATATGCCACGTAGTACATGCATGCGCGAATCACAAACATGCGACGTATAATGAACTAAATGTCATGACATGAATGCCTTCTTTTGCCTAAAAGACAAAGAAGACAACGTATGCAGCTCTTTGTTAGCTGCTTCGCATTTCTTCGATTCCCACAGTGCTTGGGATGATGGGATCTGCCGAATTTTTTAATACGCTTCTCATGCATTGTTTGTTCTTTGATCTACTGTTTGGTGGCCAACTCCTGCTATGTCTCGACTGGCGACACAGCAGTATCTGTGATTAATAAGAAAATAATGAGGACGCGGACATCAGTACGACGTCTCACCCATGAACTACCTCTTATTTTCTGTCCATGTCTGTGGTTTGTGTTCGTCACCTAACGAGCATTGGCAAACACTGTATATTCCGTCGCATGGATACAGATCATCATAATTGTTACCATCATCACGCCCACTGCAGGGCAAAGGCCTCTGCCATATTCCGTCAATCAACCCGATCCTGTGCTTGGTGCTGCCACGTTATACCCGCGAACTTCTTAATCTCATCTGCCCACCTAACTTTCCTTCTCACCCTCGTGCGTTTGCTTTCTCTTGGAATCTAGTCAGTTACCCTTAATGAAAGGAAAAAATATTGATGCGCATAGTTCATCGTACCCTTAATGACCAGCGGTTATCCTACCTAAGCGCTACGTGCCCTGCCCATGTCCATTTCTTTTACTGCGATAGCAACTATATGGACACTCTCGGCTGATTTTTGCCGTCGCCGTCATGCCCCGGATATGTATATATATATATATATTGTCATGGGTGTGGAAATGCTACTCCGACACGGCCGCTGAACTGGCGCCAGATGGACGAAGACGAAGGCGTTATTGTTGTGGGGCTTAGTCTGTGCTGCCCTGTTGACCTGCCATCCTGTGCGTTCTGTGTAGTGCTGCCTCGATCAGTGCTGACTGACGACCGTTGAATAAATACTCCCCGTAACATCTTTGGTGGAGGTGCGGGACAGCATTCATCACACCCGATGGTCTTTACCAATTTAAGGTCATGCCGTTTGGGTTGTGTAATGCCCCTGCAACTTTTGAACGCATGATGGACTCTCTCCTACGCGGTTTTAAGTGGTCAACCTGCCTCTGCTATCTGGACGATGTGATTATTTTCTCGCCCACCTTTGAGAGCCACCTCCCTCGCCTGTCGGCTATTCTCGACGTTTTTCGCTGCGCTCGCCTCCAGCTCAACTCATCGAAGTGCACCTTTGGGCGCCGACAAATTAAACTACTTGGCCACCTTGTTGACGCTACTGGAGTCCAACCCGACCTTGACAAAGTCCGCGCTGTCCGCGAATTCCCAGTTCCGCGTTCTATACAAGAGGTACGCAGCTTTCTGGGGCTATGCTCATACTTCCGCCGCTTTGTCGTCAACTTTGCTGACATTGCTCGGCCCCTCACGGATCTCCTCAAAAAGAACGCGGCTTTTTCCTGGGGTGCGGACCAAGCACATTCCTTTGCGTCGATGATTTCCGCTCTCACGTCACCACCAGTGCTGGCTCATTTTGACCCCACCGCCCCAACCGAGCTTCGCACTGACGCAAGTGGCCACGGCATTGGGGCTATACTCGCTCAGTACAGAATGGCACGAACCGTGTGATAGCTTATGCTAGCCGCCTGCTGTCACAGTCGGAAAAGAATTATTCTATTACCGAACGGGAATGTTTAGCTCTCGTCTGGGCCGTCGCTAAATTTCGACCGTACCTATACGGACGCCCGTTCGCAGTCATCACGGACCACCATGCGTTGTGCTGGCTGTCCACACTTAAGGACCCTACTGGAAGACTCGGCCGTTGGGCATTACGATTGCAAGAGTACACGTTCTCAGTGGTCTACAAATCTGGAAAGTTGCACAGCGATGCCGACTGCTTATCCCGGCACCCTGTTGATCCACCCACCTGCACCGATTTGGAAGCCGATGCCTCCATCTTCGCCATCACGGACTTTCTACACGTAGCGGATGAACAACGGCGAGATCCCTCATTACTCGTCATCATTGACCGCCTTCAAGCAGGCACTGCCGACCGTTCGCTCAGCATGTTCTTGCTGCAAGACAACGTTTTGTACTACCGAAACTTACACCCAGAGGGCGCAGAACTTTTACTTGTCGTTCCACATCATCTGCGCAAGGACGTCCTTCAACAATTTCACGACGCCCCAACTTCCGGACATTTAGGCGTCTCCCGAACCTACGACCGTGTTCGACGACGGTTTTTCTGGAAGGGCCTTTATCGTTCCGTTCGCCGCTACGTTGCAGCTTGCGACCTCTGCCAGCGCCGAAAGAAACCGACGACTGCCCCTGCCGGTCGCCTCCAGCCTATTGAAGTACCAGCCGAGCCGTTCTATCGAGTGGGATTGGACTTGCTAGGTCCCTTCCCAACTTCGACAGCCGGAAATAAATGGGTTGCGGTAGCCACGGATTACGCCACTCGGTATGCAATCACTCGAGCGCTACCGACCAGCTGCGCGACTGACGTGGCCGATTTCCTCCTATATGACATCATTCTTCAGCATGGTGCTCCTTGTCACCTACTCACAGATCGTGGTCGCTGCTTTCTCTCTCGTGTCGTTGACGACCTACTGCGATCTTGTGCTACTCGTCACAACTTTAGCACTTCTTATCACCCTCAGACTAACGGGCTTACCGAACGCCTCAATCGCACCCTGACGGATATGCTTTCTCTGTACGTTTCTGACGACCACACCGATTGGGACATTGCCCTCCCGTTCGTCACCTTCGCCTATAATTCGTCGCGTCATGAAACTGCCGGCTATTCACCTTTTTATCTTCTGTTTGGCCGTGATCCACTGCTACCTTTCGACACCCTGCTTCCGTCTGACTCATCGTCCACCACCTCATACGCTCAAGATGCCATCACCCGTGCTCTCGTCGCACGCACGGTAGCCCGCACTCGGCTCTCATTGTCACAGACCACACAAAAATCCATCTATGATAGTCGACACAAAGATGCCGAGTTTTGTCCGGGCTCTCTCGTTCTGCTGTGGCTCCCATCTCGTCGTGTTGGCCTCAGCGAGAAGCTCCTACCACGATACGTCAGGCCCTACCGGGTCGTGCGTCAGGTGACACCTGTCACCTATGAGATTTCCCTGACAGCCAACTCATCTACTGCTACACCCAGAACCGACATCGTGCACGTTTCTCGCCTGAAGACCTACAACAGCGACGCGCCCTCTTAACCATAGCAGGCACCGACACGGTGCTTTACAGGCCGGGGTAATGTCATGGGTGTGGAAATGCTACTCCGACACGGCCGCTGAACTGGCGCCAGATGGACGAAGACGAAGGCGTTATTGCTGTGGGGGCTTAGTCTGTGCTGCCCTGTTGACCTGCCATCCTGTGCGTTCTGTGTAGTGCTGCCTCGATCAGTGCTGACTGACGACCGTTGAATAAATACTCCCCGTAACAATATATATATATATATATATATATATATATATATATATATATATATATATATATGTATATATAAGGCCCGAAGGAAAATAAATCAGAAGAAAAAAAACTCCAAGGTACCCGACCGGGGATTAGAACCAGCGACCTCTCGCCCCGCAGCGCTGTGCGTCAGACCACTGAGCCACTCGCCAAGCATGCGCTGGCATAAGAAGAGCAAGCTATTTAGGCACACCATTTACCGCTGGCGGTATAGCGATCTCGGAGGAGCTTGAGCGTGTTTTCTATCAAGCAACGCTCCAACATTTCCTTTCACTTTGAAAACTGCCCTTGAGACGCGCATGAAAACGGGACCCCTTTCTTTACCCACTCGTGATGTGGAAAGAAAAAAAAAGAACAGCTTGCACCTTGCGTCAGACGCCACCGCATGGCAGGAGACGCAGGTGGGTTATTCTGCGGGCCGCACTTTATTAGAAGAAGAAATATCTAAGATCTTAAGAGGGTGTTGAGGCGAGCTCGTTGGTACGGATCCATAAGAATACGCAGCGCTGAGACAACACAACACACGGCGAAAACAAGGACGGGCGCTGACTGCCAACGTTTGTTTATTGTGCGTTTAACAAATATATAGAGGGCAAAAAAGAGGGGGAAGTGCAAGAAAGAAATCGTGTACGAGATTCCCACGACTTGTGGCAGATCGTACATCGGCCAGTCTGGACGTTGTCTCAATGATCGTCTACGGGAGCACCGAAGCAACGTCAAGAATAAGCATGGCAACAATTTAGCTATCCAGTGCGCAGATTGTGGCTGCTCTCCGCTGTTGGAAAAGGCAGTAGTGTTGCGCAGATATAAGGACAACACAGCACGTGAAATCTTTGAGACCTGCACGATGATATGCAAAGGCGCGCAGTGTGTCAGTGCCCCGTCGCTCACCCTAACAGACAAAGAATTCCGCTATCTCAGCTAATAATCATAAACGTCTTGTTCCAATGTCACCGTCATACCCATGCGCACAAGTTCTCTTCCTTCCCAGTTTCCCTTTCCCCTCTTTTTTTGTCCTCTATATATTTGTTAAACGCACAATAAACAACGTTGGCAGTCAGCGCCCGTCCTTGTTTTCGCCGTGTGTTGTGTCGTTT
This sequence comes from Rhipicephalus appendiculatus, assembly GCA_030522465.1. Taxonomy (NCBI): domain Eukaryota; kingdom Metazoa; phylum Arthropoda; class Arachnida; order Ixodida; family Ixodidae; genus Rhipicephalus; species Rhipicephalus appendiculatus. Next base: position 24,510 of record JALIZH010020951.1, read on the forward strand.
TAGCGCTGCTTATTCTTATGTATCTAAGATCATCGGGTTCTGCGTTGTCGACACTTGCAGCGCGTTGTTCAAACTGGGATAGTTGTTAGTTCACGCTTGTCCTGTGTATACCTGCGCGTCCTTTTCGAGCGCCCTTCTTTGTGCTTCAGAGGGAAGCTGCAAGTATCGAGCTGCGCGTCGATCTTCGTGTGACATTCCAATTTCTTGCTATCGCATTCATTGCTTCGCCCTTGCGACGAAACTGTGACTTTTTTGTTATTTCAACTATGATGTCCTTAACAACCGTTTGTTCCCTGATCTATTCCGCTCGCTTCCTGTCTTTTCAGGTCACACCTATCATTTCCTGTTCCATTGCTTGCTGCGTCGTCCTCAATTTAAGCTGAACCCTCTTTGTAAGCCTCCAGCTCTCTGCTCCGTAGGTAAGTACAAGAGAGATGCAGGTGTTATATACCTTACTCTTCAAGGATAAAGATAAACTAACATTCATGATTTGAGAATGCTTGGCAAATGTCTCCTCCCAATCTTATTCTTCTAGTTATTTCATTCTAATGCTTCGGCTCGGCGGTTACAACCTGTTTTAAATAGACGTATTCCTTTACAACTTCCGTTGTCTCGCTACCTATCGCAAAGGGCTGTTCTCTCCCGAGATTGTTTGTACATTACTTTAGTTTTACGCATATTAATTTTCAGATCTACTCTTCCACTTTTCTTGTCCAATTCAACAATCATGAGTTGTAATTCGTCCCATGCGTTACTCATCAATGCAATGTCATCAGCGAATCAAAGGTTACTAAAATACTGTCCATTAACTATTATCCCTAACTCTTCAAAATCTAGGGTCCTGAAAACCTCCTGTAAGCAAGCGGTGAATAGTATTGGGGAGATCGTGTTTCCGTGCCTTACACCCTTCATTGTCGGAATTTCGTCGCTTTCTTTATGGATGACTATGGTGGCTGTGGATCCGCCGTAGATTTCTTCCAGTATGGTTCTTCGACGGCCTGATCCCGCAGTGCCTGAATGACTGTTGATAGCTCGATCAAACCAAATGCCTTCTCGTAATCTATGAAGGCTATATGTAGGGGTTGCTTGTATTCCGCGCATTTCTGTGTCACCTGATTGGTAGTACAAATATGGTATACCGTTGAGTAGCATGTACGAAATCCTGCTTGATCCTTTGGTCGATTGAACTCTAATGTTGTCTTAATTCTGTCAGCTAATATTTTTCTAAATAGCTATAGACAACGTACCGTAAGCTTATCGGCCTGTAAGTTTTCAAGACCTTGATGTTCGCTTTCCTAAGGATTAAGATGATGTCAGCATTCTTCCTAGATTCTGGTATACTTTCCGTCGAGAGGCACTTCGTATACAGGGTGGCCAGTATGGATACAGATGGATGCAGAGAGACTAAATCACCCGCACACATGCTGTAGTTCCGCTATCCCAGAATCCTTTTACGAAGGCGTGTTGTTACAAGCTCAAATATTAACACCAAACCAATGCACATTTATAACTACCCCGGCGGAGTGCATGCTTAGTCTTCGCTTCATCCCAGATTTTCATCTGACTAGTACGAGTAATATAAGTTGCATTTGGTTCTCTAAGCAAGCAGTTTCTAAGCTTCAACCATTATTTATCTGCAGATAGAATTCTCGAGCTCCTCCATCTGCGCTTCTTCCATTTCTGATCTGCTGGTACAATCAGTTCCTATATTACGCGCGGATATTTTATCGGGCCCGTAAAGTTTGGAAATGAGGACTTATTCCTGAAGACAGGCGTAGAGAGCAAGAAGGGGAGTGGGGGGTGGTGAAGGGGAGGGTGTTCGAATGCAGTGTTACGGTTGTCGTATTCGTCAGTGACTAGCGGAGTTTCCCCGAGACCGAGAGCTTTGGATCTTTCCAATGAGGAAAGATATGACGAAGGTTTTCGTGTCTCCGGAAGTAAGCAGTATCGAGCTGAAAGAACTCATTCTAGCTGGCTTTGCTTGAGCCCGATCGGAAACGGCAAATTGGCCTCGCAAAGAGAAAGCCAAAAAGAAAGCGAGAGAACCGTAACACCGTGTAGATGTGAGGCATTGTACGCGGAGCGCCCAATGTATTGAGAGCGCAGCCAGACTGAGAATCGCTCTAAGAGAAAACGAAAAGTATGGCAAGAAAAGACCCTGCGACGCACTTTCTTGGTAGAGAGGACAGAGTGAGGAATGCGCAAGGACGATAGAAAAGCTTATGGTATGCTGTTCATTGCAGCGGCGGAATCGCGCTTCTCCGTGGAACCATTTTTTTCTACTTTGTAACACTAGCTACGAAGATATGTACGATTGCTTGCTTTCGAGCGAATTCTGCTTCGCTTTCGTTTTACCTCACTGCGTTTTCTGGCGCAGTAACTGAGTAGCTACTGCGTTTATTTATTCCATGTCGGGCTGTTTCAATTATGCGGCATAGATT